>MU754490.1:34593-44740 GCA_026770625.1 Nicotiana glauca
ATTGCAGAATAAAGAATTGAAAAAGACTTTCTTTTTTTATTATTATTATTTTTTTTAATAATAGGGAATGTTATACCCTATGCTAACAAGAAGGAGGCAACCAGGGGATGTAGTACCCTGTGTTGGAAATAAGATGAGGCTCGTGGCACTCTCAATTGCTACTAGGGGATGTCGTACCCTAAAAATAAAAATACAACCAGGGGATGTGGTACCCTGTGTTGACAACAAGAAGTGCAACCAGGGGATGTAGTACCCTGTGTTGGCAATAAGATGAGGCTCGTGACACTCTAAAATGCTACTAGGGGATGTCGTACCCTATGTAGAAAATAATGCAACCAGGGGATGTGGTACCCTGTGTTGGCAACAAGAAGTTCAACCAGGGGATGTAGTACCCTGTGTTGGAAATAAGATGAGGCTCGTGGCATTCTGATATGCTACTAGGGGATATCATACCCTATGTAGAAAATAATGCAACCAGGGGATGTAGTACCCTGTGTTGGCAACAAGAAGTGTAACCAGGGGATGTAGTACCCTGTGTTGGCAATAAAATGAGGCTCGTAAAACTCTGATACGCTACTAGGGGATGTACTGTATGTAGAAAATAATGCAACCAGGGGATGTAGTACCCTGTGTTGAAGATAGGGTGTTGACCCCTTATAATGAAACTAAAAATAACATGCTTACGTGCATATTGGAAAGAAATCATGGATTTGAGAACTTCACTCGGCGGTGTTCGTCTTTCCACGAACTGTTTCACTAACTATTATGTTCCTGTTCTAAACAAAGAAAGATTCGTTAGTTTTAAAATGGTGGTTAGTTTGTGTCCTTGATTTCTTGGGCGACTTGACCTTGTCCATTACACTTGTTAGGAAAAACCGACCCTGTCGATGATCGTACAAATTGCCGGGAGATTCTGACTTTGCTCTCTAAAGATCTTTTTTTCAACATCAACACCTGACTATTTTACGCCTATCACCATTTGTGTCTATGGTGCAAACAACCTTGTTCCCCAAAACAACTTTTGATGAGTAGCTTCTGTTGCCCTTGAAACATTGCTAAGTCCTTCAAGCCTTTTGATTGACAAGGAATATCAAAGGCAGCTTTATGGCTTTGCCCATACTGTTTATGTCTAGAAATTTTGCTTCATATAATGGGGAAACTGTAACCAATTTTGTGGCCTTTTTCTTTGCTTTGCTTTGACAAAATTAAACTGAAAGGGACTCAAAAATAATAGTACGAAAGAAAGAAAGTAGGTGAACTAATAAGCATTACAACTTAATCAAGAAGCGTCCCTTTCAGGGGAGGAATAAGAAAGGACTTATCTAGAGGAATATGCTGACTTCAATGAACATGACATGCACTTTGGACTGAATGCCCGATCCGTTTAAATTGTCTAATTCTCAAAATCTGTTGTAGACTTCAAATTGAAACTGAGTTCTTTAACCATGCTTGTGCCAGGTTATAAGAAGACCTAAATCGATCAACGATGCCCTTTGTGGGTTTTCACCAATTGACCTCTCTCATTTGCCTTTTTCTCAACTCACCATCGCCTTATAGTGCCCATGGAGGTTTTCACCAATAAGACTCTCTCATTTGCCTTTTTCTCAACTCACCATTGCCTTATAGTGCCCGTGAAGGTTTTCACCAATAAGACTCTCTCATTTGTTTTTCTCAACTCGACATCGCCTTATAGTGCCCTTGAGGGTTTTCACCAATAAAACTCTCTCGTTTGTTTTTCTCTCTTTGCAATGGTTGAAGCGCCACCCACAGTGTACTGACTTAGCATTCTCAAAAGCTGATCAGAAGGTCTTAAAAGGGAAAGGTAAAAATAAATACTCAACTGAATTACAACTTTTGGAACCATTTGATGGAACAACCATCGACAATAAAAATAAAACATGCCCCAGTTTCTTTGAATATTGGGGAAATATGGATTTTTGTTTGGTGTGACTGAACCTCAGAGAAAGGCTGCCTACGTATCCTTTCGGAATCAAGTCGAACGTAGTTCAGGGAAACATGAACTTGTCTTGATAATGATTTTTTTTTATAAGTACATTGGTTGCAAAAGAGGGTAAACACAAAGAAATATAAACAAGGCTTCAAAGGGCTAACTAGGGTTGAACATTATTTGGGTAGCGAGAATGATGGCCTTTCGTCATCCCAACCTGAGAATGCTTAGTATAAGCCAAATGCCCCAATAGAAACATGTCAGACATAGTATCTCTTGACCGCATATGCATTGACGGATACGTCTGTCACCTTTCCTTCTATATCTGCCAAGTGTAGAGCTCCTTTCGACAATACTTTCTTGACGAGGTATGGACCTTGCCAATTCAGGGCGAACTTTCCTTTTGCTTCTTCTTGGTGTGGAAAGATGCGTTTCAAAACAAGCTGTCCTACCTCAAATTTTCTTGGGCGCACTTTCTTATTGTAAGCTCGTGCCATTCTTTGTTGGTATAATTGACCAAAACAAACTGTCGCCAAACGTTTTTCATCAATCAAACTCAACTATTCTAATCATGACTTCACCCATTCAGTGTCTTCAATCCCAGCTTCAACAATTATTCGGAGAGAGGGAATCTCAACTTCAGCAGGTATGACCGCTTCAGTGCCATAAACTGACAAGTAGGGCGTTGCAACAACTGATGTACGGACAGTTGTCCGATATCCCAAAAGAGCAAAAGGCAATTTCTCGTGCCATTGTCTAGACCCTTGGACCATCTTCCTAAGAATCTTTTTGATGTTCTTATTTACAGCTTCAGTAGCTCCATTAGCTTTGGGACGATAAGGAGTAGAATGGCAATGCTTAATTTTAAATTGTTCACATACCTCCTTCATCAGATGACTATTCAAATTAGCAGCATTATCTGTAATAATGGTTTTTGGAATACCAAAACGATAGATGATGTTGGAGTGAACAAAGTCTACTACTGCTTTCTTGGTAACTGCTTTCAATGTATTAGCTTCCACCCATTTGGTGAAGTAATCAATTACAACCAAGATGAATCTGTGCCCATTTGAAGCTTTTGGCTCAATTGGGCCGATGACATCCATTCCCCAAGAAACAAAAGGCCAAGGAGCCGACATATGATACAAATCTGAAGGAGGTGAGTGAATCAAATCACTGTGAATATGACACTGGTGGCACTTGCGAACAAAACGAAAGCAATCTCGCTCCATAGTAAGCCAATAATATCCTGCCCGAAGGATCTTCTTTGCTAGAATATATCCATTCATATGCGGACCACAAACTCCCGAATGCACCTCATTCATAATCGTTTCAGCTTCTTTGGCATCCACACATCTCAATAAATTCAAATCGGGGGTTCTTTTGTATAGGATTTCCCATTTCAAAAAGAAACCGTTAGAGAGTCGCCTAATAGTTCTTTTTTGATCCTTATTAGCATGTTCCGGATATTCTCTTGTTTTTAGAAACTGTTTAATATCACGGTACCATGGTTCACCATCTATTTCTTCTTCAATTGTATTGCAATAACCATGTTGATCCCGAATTTGAATTTCTAATCACTACCAGAGAAAGGGCCTATGGCAACAGTTATTTTAGCAACGGTCGAACAACCGTTGCCGTAGAGTAGATATGGTAACGGTTATAACCGTTACAATAGCATTTAGGTGATATCAGCACACTTAAGCTATACAACCGTTGCCATTGTAAAACAACCGTTGCCATAGATTAATCTTCCGCAACGGTTATGAAAACCGTCCCAATATATTTATCTACTGGCACGCTTTTATTGTAAAAAATTCTATTGGAACGGTTATTTTTTCCCTCCTTATTTTGTTAAACCCGCCAAAATAACCCCTATTTATTTTATTTTTGAATAATTTTAATGATGAATAATATGTGAAAAGATCGTTTTTGCCCTTCCCTGTTAAAATTGCGATACATCCAAAGGGTATAGCTAATACCCCCAAATTAAGAACCTCAGTCTTCTTCGATTTCACAAAACCCTCAGCCTTCATCGATTTCACTGAACCCTCAGACACACGTTCTTCCGTGCAAACGCATGTATCTCTAAAAATTTTACACAGAAGTTTTGTTGATTTAGTGGGTGCGGCGAAATGTTTGGTATCGTGAAGAGGGTAGCGAAAGTTTGAGGCATCTGAGCAAATTTCCTCAAAATAGGTGCTCTCCCTGAATCCCTAAATCAAACAGTAGTGATTTTAGCCATGTAAGTTATTTTGATGCCATTTTTTTAACTCTTCAATCTATCCAGGGAGGTTGTCGAATTTCTCTAGTGCTGGTGTATTTATATTTATATCGATTGCTGTAGGATTGCTCCTTTTTTACGCCTTGATCCTGTTTATAGTGATGTATCCATTGTCTATCTGCTGCTGCATCTGAGTAATTTTTCCGGTCATTTTCCAGTTTCTCATCGCTTGTGTAGTCCCTTCTGTTTATAGATTTCCATTGCAAGTTTTCCAGTATACCTGTTGCTTTGTCATACACGTGCTTGGGCACCTGCGTGTAGTGCGAGCTAAAATGGTGCATTGTTATTGTATCCCAGATTGTACCCATTGAGTGACAACATCCATGGCAAAACTGCCTATTTGTTGTCCAGTAGCTCATGGGTACTGTACTTGTTCCTCGCTTTTCATCAATATTTCCAACTGCCTGTTGTTGTGTTGTCCTCGCCTTGGAGAATTAAGTGTTCCCCTTAATGTCATAATTGTCTAGCACTTTCCAGCAAAAAAACCGATCGTTTCCTGATTGCTGTATAAAATCAATCATGTGTACTGCCCAGGAACCTTCAAATGTACTGTGTCTGCAGTATTTTTTACATATTGTTCCTGTTTTATCTTTTGAGATATTTCCATAGAGTAAGGCATTGCACCAGAAAGGATCCATGTTACACCATCGAAATAGCATTGCAATCGAACCCTGCCTCTGATCTGTGCGTATTATCCATTTAACTTGAAGGCATGACATGTCACAAGTACCAGTTCTTTTCGAACATTGGCCTGTGCATTGCCATTTCTCGATCAGATCTGATTTGTATTGCTTGGTCTCCATTCCATTATTCCATCCAAGACCACTAATCACTTCACTCAGTTTATAACTGGGCAAAAGACCTGCTGCTACAGCTTTGGTGCCGTTGAAAATGGACAGCAGAGTGCCCTGCGTTACACCTACATCTGTGCCCATCTTTGATTTAATCCAAAGACAAAACACATATGCAAAATTAAAACCTGCAAAAAGAAACTCATGTTAGGGATGGAAATCTTCATCCTGTACTCCTCATATGTGATTTGTACATGATGAGTATAATTCAGCTCCTGTCCTCTCCTCCTCTCGTTCATCTTTGTTATACCCTCTTTCTCCCCTACTGCTTCGATACCTTCACTCTCAGATTTGGGCATTGAGATTTATCATTATTAACAAGTTTTCTGCCTTGTGTATCCAACTGATGGAAAGAATGGCATTCTATGAATCCTTGATCAAGAGCATAGTTTACCATATGGTCAGCTAATTTATTCCCTTCCCTGAATATATGTGTTACCTTGCCACTACACAATGTCAATAGTTGCCTGATCTCCTGTACTTCTTCATCAATAATCCAAGGTGGTTTCCACACTCCTTCGATCACCATATTAAGTAACATAGGATCTGTTTGAACCCAGATATTGGCTATATCATTACCCATACTATATTTCAATGCCTCCAGAATACTGTAGTTTCAGCTTGTGTGTTTGTCACTTCTTGAATTTCCTTACCACAAGCATAAATCAAATCACCCTGCTCATTTCTCAAACAGAAGCCAATTGAGCTCCTTCCTGGATTACCCTTCGATGCACCATCTGTGTTTATTTTTATCCACCCTTGCATTGGAAATTCCCACATTACCTTGCTAATCTTCAGCTTAGGAGTATATTCCTCCATCATTTTTAGAATACCAGGCCATCTGTAAGGTATATGAGGGTCCATTTTGCAAAAAAGGCTCTATTAGGTTGTTAACATTTCAATTTTTTCTTTTTAAAGTGTTCTTTTTTGTTTCTATTACAGAGAAATTTGCTGTTTTCACTTTTAGAGAAGCCTCGGGGAAAGTCCTAGCTATTGTTGGAATGGTGTCACTGGTGCTGTACCATTGTACCAATTTTCATTGATTTGTTTTAAAGGCTTTTTAAGTCGAAAAGTTTCAGTGAATACAGAGTAAAATGACCAATTGTGAATGGATCGCTTAAGAGGACGACACAGATAGCTCAACTGCCTTTTGGCCTTGGATTCTGATAGCTTCCAATAGTACATAAGTTCCATAAATTGTTGACATGAATATTTCAACATCTTTATTAGCATAAACTCCTTTGAGTATAATTAGTTTGTTTTTGCATCTAAGGCAAAATTATTTCTTGTTCTCTTTGCTCGAATGCTCTCCAATTAATCTCTCTCTGATGTGAATTTTTGTTTTTTTGTATGCTACTCCTTGTTGGACAATAGAACCTTCTTTGGTGGTATAGATATTATTAGCTGAGAGAAAGTTTATTTCTGGTAGCCGAGGAGAAATCATTGCTGGTAATTTAGGGAACACCAGTTGCTGGTAAGTTTTCTTAATTTAAATTTTTGGTAATTGAATTTTGTTGGTAGTGTATTTGTGTATTTCGCTTATTTATCTTGTTATGTATGTTACTCTGAATTAGTTTTTATTGCTATCTTGGGGTGTAACTAATGATGTCTTGAGTTAAGTTACAACATGTTGCTGAAGTCTAATTTTTTTAGAACTGGATATTGAGTACAACTCTAAATTAAAGTACTACAAATGACAGAATAGGCAAGCATTGTTATTTAATATTGTTCTGTAACTTTTTTGTTGCAAGAATACAAAAAAGTCAACCTATTTTTTACAGTTACTTGCTAGATATTTATTATGTCAGCATGCAGAAAACTTATAAAAATATACAAATGCACTATGTTAAAATTGATTATCTATATTAAAATTAAACATAAATATCCCACTTCTCTTCAGTTCCTCTTCCTTCTGAGTTTTCACCTTAAAAAACATTGGTCAATATCTTATTATATGTAGGTTTATTTGGTTAATTTTGTTGATTTAATTTTATCGTGTAGGATTTCAATGGATAATGGAGATAAAAGTTGGATGTATCTCCTAAGATGGACGGATGAGTATATCCGTGGAGTGAATAATTTTCTTGATAAGGCATTTGAACGAGTTTCTCAGGGAAATGAAATATTATGCCCTTGCAAAAAGTGTAAATCGTTATTGGCACTATAGAAATGTGGTAGAGGATCACTTGGTTGTTAATGGTTTTGTTGATGGTTACACCCAGTAGGTTTTCCATGGGGAAGGGTTTTCCTTTAGAAATGCACCTCACCAAAGTAATGATGATGAAAGTTCTAACATGCGTGATGATATTGATGGATTACTTCATGATACCTTTAGAAATGTAGAAGGTGAGGCAGAACAGGAAGAACAAATGAGAGAGACTCTATCTGAAGATGCTAACAGATTTTTCAGATTATTAGAGGAAGGCAAACAAGAATTATATCCTGGGTGTGAAACCTTCACTAAATTGAGTTTTACTATTCGGTTGTACGTGTTTAAATCCTTGCGTGGATTGAGTAATGTGGCCTTTTTAGATATGCTAGAGTTGTTAAAGGAGGCATTTCCCTTTGCTTAGTTGCCAGAATCTTTCAACAAGGCAAGAAACATGATAAAAGATTTGGGGCTTCATTATGAAAAAATACATGCATGCCCTAATGATTGCATGTTATTTTGGAAAGACAATGCAAAGGCCGATAATTGCTTTGTTTGTGGGGCTTCTCGATGGAAAATTGTTGATGCTTCCTTGACTAAAACAAGCTCTAAAATCCCAGTAAAGGTTTTAAGGTACTTTCCTTTAAAGCCTAGGCTTAAGAGGATATTCATGTGTCCTGAAACAGCCATTGCAATGAGATGGAATGCTAATGAACGACCCAATGAAAGGAATATGAGGCATCCTGCTGATGGAGAAGCTTGGAAGGATTTTGATTCTGTACACCCAAACTTCTCCAGAGATCCACGTAATGTTAGGTTGGATCTTTCAAGTGATGGTTTCAACCCATTTCAAACCATGAGCATTTCTTATAGCACGTGGCCTGTCATGTTAATGAACTATAATTTATCACCATGGATTTCATGAAGCCAGAATATATCATGTTGTCAATGATCATTCCAGGTCCTTCATCTCCAGGAAATGATATAGATGTGTATCTACAACCATTAATTGAAGAATTGAAGGAACTATGGGAAACTGGGATAGAAACATATAATGCTGAGACAAAGCAAACATTCCAAATGCGTGCTGCTTTATTGTGGACAGTTAGTGATTTTCCAGCGTTAGCAATGCTTTCAGGCTGGAGCACCAAGGGTAGACTGGCATGCCCCACCTGTAATTATGACACATGCTCACGATATCTCAAACATAGTCATAAGATGTGTTACTTGGGGCATCGAAGATTTTTGCCTCTTGATCATCCATCTAGAAAAGATAAGAAGTCATTTGATGGTAATGAGGAGCATAGACATGCACCTACTCCTTTGTCGGGTGTGGAAGTGTTTGAAGAGCTCCGTGAATTCAACAATGTCTTTGGAAAGGGGAAAAAGAAAAGACCTCGGGATAACAAGGGTCCGTGGAAAAAAAGATCTATTTTTTTTTGAATTGCCATATTGGGTGCATAATAAATTGAGGCACAATCTTGATGTGATGCACATCGAGAAAAACATATGTGATAGTTTACTTGGGACTTTATTGGAAATAAAAAAAAAGTCAAAGGATCATGTAAATTCTCGCTATGACTTACAAGAAATGGGGATACGAAAAGAGCTACAACCAAGAGAAGAAGACAATGGTAGTGTGAGTATGGCCCAAGCTTATTTCTACATGAAACCAGAACAAAAAAATTTGTTTTGCACCGTTATGAAAAATGCCAGGTTACCAAAAGGGTGTGCTTCGAATATTTCAAATCGCGTGGAACTGAAGGAGATGAAAATATCCGGGTACAAGAGTCATGATGCTCATTTTATAATGCATTACTTGCTCCAGGTTGCGGTTAGAAAGGCGTTGCCCAAGAACGTCGCGTTGGCCTTGATTTGGTTGGGCAATTTCTTTAGAGCCATATGCAGTAAGGTCATAAGGCGAAGAGATCATGAAAAAATGCAGTCTGAAATTGTTGAAATAACTTGTGAGCTTGAAAAGATTTTTCATCCAACATTTTTTGACATAATGCCACATTTGCCTATTCATTTGGTGAATGAAATTAAGCTTGGGGGTCCGGCTCATCTTCGTTGGATGTATTCCATTGAGAGGAACCTATGGAAGTACAAAGCATTTGTTCGTAATCGATCATGTCCAGAAGCATCAATAGCAGAGGGATTTTTGGCGGAAGAGTGCTTGAATATTTGTTCGAGATACCTACATGATGGTGTGAAGACAAGATTCAGTAGATACACAACTGTGGATGATGAGTGCCCTCAAAATTTGTCACCTATATTCCCTATGATAGGACATCCAATTGGAAGTAAGAAGAAAAATACTTTTCTCATGGATCCACAGTTATTCTGATGCTTCATTTTTGCAGGATTTTTGGTTTTGGATCTTGTGATATTGTTGCACATGTTGATAGCAACCGGTCGAGGCTTGAATCTACATATAATTGAGGTACTAATAACATTTATAACACTTGTCAATACTTGTCATTTGAGCACTCCAAATCGTTCGCCATGGCTTCACTCAACTCTGGCCGGTCAGAAATTACTCTTTATCTTCCTCTTTTTTCTGTATAGAACTAGAGTTCAAAATTTTTGTCGACTTTGTTGAACAGCTTCCAGTTTTGAGTTTGTTCTTGTTTTAAGAGAATAAATGACCGTTGGAGACCTTTTCAAAAAGCTATGACTTTTCAACAGGGCTTTTTTCAGTTAGATCATAGATATGTTTTGCTTGCTCCTTGATCATTTTATGCTTGTTGGAAGGTTTAAAAACTTAATTGTCCACGAAATAGAGTATGTTTTTGTGTTTATTTTCAACGAAGAAGAGAAAAGTTGTGACATCTTTTTTCGTATTGCTTCAGTTTGATTGGTTTTTGGGCACTTTAATTCTGTTACACAGATTTCTTCATTCTGTTTGGATGTTT
>MU754495.1:7125-27829 GCA_026770625.1 Nicotiana glauca
TAGGATGGGCTATTGGTGTCATAGTGAATGTACCCCGTGCAGCGGCATGGGAAGAGTCGGGAGGTGATTCCCCTAGGTGGGTTATTTCTCGTGAGTAGATTAGCGGTCGCGTGGTTGGCGAAGCTTCTGCAAGGAATTATATTGGTTGTTCAACAAAGAGATCGGTCGTGCGAATGTGGATAAAGACTCAAAATATGAAAGATGGGGATTTACAGGAAGATCCTGAGAGATTTTGATAATTGGTGGCGCGATGTTAAGTCAATAAGAGGTAAAAAGGTCGGGCGAACTCAAGAATGGTAAAATGATGGCTTCAAGCTAAGTGGGAGAGTCCCACCGCTTATGATTAGCCTGTATGATTAACTACTTGCGTGATTTCTGGTTATTAGCATATTGATGGATTAATTCAGCTACGAGAAAAGACCCTAAGTAGTAAGTTGAGCGGAGGAATTATTAAGGATGTGCTATGGTTAGCCTTATGGGTTCATGTTCGAACTTGGGAAAAGATTCAACATTTATGCCTTGTATAGAAACGGGTTAAAATGGGAGTGACTCTGCCAGGTGCTTCATTGAGAGGGTATTAATCTGCTAGAAGATTCAGGGAGCTGATTATATTCGGGATCAAGTCAGAGCGGGTGGCTCTAAGCAACGGTCCTAGTGGAACTCAAAAGATAAAATGTGGTACTTAATGATTTCAAGCCTATAATTACAACTAAGAATCAAGCTTTGTAGCAGCTTATGAGAAGGTGCCCAGAATGTTCTATGATGTGTTACCTTGTGGTGTAGCATTTGAGAAATATGAAATAATTCGTGAGATTTGAGACAACATGGTCTCGCAATTCAAGGTCACTCGGGGGGAGTGTAGAGGGAGTATGTTATGCATTGAAGAGAATTAGTATTATTTCCAAAGCAATCAAGGATAAATCGGAGGGAAAGGGATTGATTAGCCATAGTTGAATTTGGCATGTTGGGGTCAGCGATCAGATCATTCAGCGTGATCAAGTTATGCGTATGATTTATGGTGATACGCGTGAGGCTTGTCAGCTGTCGTAATTGATGTTATTCAGAAGCATTCTTCTACTGTAGCTTGTTATGTGGAAGCAAATTCCGGAAGGGCTATGGTGGCTTGGACCACTACTTGCAGATTTGCATATTCTACGGTTATGGGAATTTACCTGTGTGTTGCTATGATTCTTCCGAAGTGAGTTAAGTGAAAAGTTCGTATATGATGAAGTGTTAAATATTAATGATTTCGGAGTTATGATGAAAAATCTTGTTCTATCGTATGTTGGCACGTTGGGTGCAGTGAGTAGCATGGAAATACGAAGTGAGGATCAAGGTTGCAGTTCAATGTTGACAAGGATGTCACGGGCTCGGATGAGTAAGGAAAGGGTTGAATGATTAAAGTAAGTTGGGGTTATCTTCAGCGTCACCTGAGATTGTTGTTTTGTAACGAGGGCTTGTATAATGGTTAATGATTCTTGATCGCTTATCAGTGTTAGTGCGGTTGGTGGGTTAGAGGTAAGACCCAGTTAATTGTTATGGTAGATTGTAGGAGTGTGTTCCATAGGAAGATTGCATAAATGTGGCACGACGCCACTTGATTGATTAAAGATATAAACCAAGTATGAAGAATTGTGATGATATCGTTAAATTGAGAATGGATGACTGGAGGGCACTCGGATTCTGAGTTGTGGATTGTACTCCGGTTATGATGGTTGTCCTTGTGTGTTACGAGAGGTGGGGAATTACTATGGACCTTTGAAAGGTCATTGGCCAAATTGGTGCAATCAGAAATTGGCTTGAGATCGGTAGATTGATTTATTTGTGAACATGGCTTTATATCAGGCCAGTTGTGTTAGTTTCAGAGAGCGTTCCCTATGGAGCAACAGTCGGGGTGTTATTTTTTTCATCAGCTATTCCAGGTAATGATGTGTTGCGCCGTATGAGTTGTGAGACGGCTTAGTAAATTCTTATGTGTTGAGGTTTCGCGTTGCGATGATGTTATGTGAGCAGGATGACTTTTGAGATTTAGATCTTGTATCGCACCTCAGTTGTGCTTGAGTTTTGTAGCCTATAGAGCTATGTGCTTTCTCAGGGATGGTATTATGCACTTAACGTGCTTGCGATCGAAAGTTGATATTTTTATTGTAATGAGTAGATTTAGCTCGAAGTGCAATCTCCTTATGTGAGATCTATGTATGGATCGGGTGGCACGCCGCCATGGGCATGTTATTTGGATCGGGTGGCACGCCATCATAGGTATGTTATTTGGATTGGGTGGCATGCCGCCATGGGTATGTTATTTGGATCGGGTTGCGCGCCGCAACAGTGTGCAGTCGAGTCTGGCCCTCTATATGTTATTTTTTGTGTGTGTTTCACTTCCTATCTTCTAAGGAAGGTCCGTACTAATGCGGGGGTTAGGTAATTCCTTCCAGAGTTCGATTTTCGTTTGTGTTGTGTTCGAATTGGTGGCCTATTGACACATTGTGGTGTCATATGAGACTTGTGATCACATTCGGAGTGGCTTATTGCCTGAGCAGTTCGTACTGGGTAAGATGAGATTGTGGGATTTAGGATCAGTGCAATCTGATTATATGAAGTATATTAAGGAGCGAAGATCATTATTTGGTTCAAAATGTGGTAATGTTTCTTATCAGAAGTATATACTCGATGATTGATTGACTCGACAGTTGATTATGAATTTCGGCATCTCATCCGTCGTGGCGGTATTGTAATACTTAGAGTAAGACCTATGTAGGTCATGAGGTGCAATGGGAGCATCAGATTCGTGGAACTTCGATTAATTCAAACAAAAATGTTATTATGGTTCTATGAGTAAAGTGATGCAAGTGTGAATTCAGCAGAGTTATGCAGTCATGTTTGAGTACAGCTTGTAGTGATTGATATGGTGGTCTTATGTTGGAAGCAGGCATGGCATTGAATTCCGGATGCTGGAATTAGGCTCTAAGGCTTATTTGTTTGGGTAAAAGAGAATATCTTCGGAATTTATCGAGCTAATTTGCTCAGCTAAGTTGTGGTAGCACGGGAAGGTGCATGAGAAGTTAAACAGCAATTTCAGACCACTTTAGTGCAGTTCTCAGCACGTTCGAGGACGAACATATTTTTAAGTGGGAGAGAATGTAACGACCCGACCGGTCGTTTTGAGCCCTAGCGTGTCGTTCAGCAGTCTGAGGCCATGAGCAGCTTCATTTCAGGTATTATGACTTGTTTTCATGGTCGGAATTTAAATTCAGGAAGATCGGAATTAAATTTAAATAAAAATTCTCATTTGAGAAGCTTAAAATTAAAAGAATAAACTAGGATTGGATTTATGAGTAAAGAAGCTTAAAATTAAAAGAATAAACTAGGATTGGATTTATGAGTAAACAACCTCGGAATCGGGATCTGAAGGTTCCAGCAGGTTCGTATGATAATTTCGGACTTGGGCGTATGCCCGGATTGGGTTTTGGATAACCCGGGAGCGTTTTGGCGCCTATTGTGGAAGTTAGCATTTTAGAAGGAATTTCTTAAGTGTGGCTTGAAGTGCATTTAAGTGTTATCGATATCCGTTTGGGATTCTACATCTGGGAATAGCTCCGTATGGTGATTCCGGAGTTGGGAGCGCAATCGGAAGTGAATTCGGAAGTCTGTAGGTCATTTTGAAGCCATTTGGCTAAAGATAGAAATTTGAAGGTTTTTGAGAAGTCTGACCGGAGGTTGACTTTTTTATATCGGGGTCGGAATCCGATTCCGAAAGTTGGAGTAGGTCCGCAATGTCAAATTTGACCTGTGTGCAAAATTTGAAGTCAATTGGACGTGATTTGATAGGTTTAAACATCGAAAATAGAAGTTGGAAAGTTCAAAGTTCATAAAGCTTGAATCGGGGTATAATTCATGGTTTTAGCGTTGTTTGTTATGATTTGAGGCCTCGAGCAAGTCCGTAATGTGTTTTGGGACTGGTTGGTATGATTGGTTGGGGTCCCGAGGGCCTCGAGTGAATTCTGGGTGGTTATCGCATCGAAAAGTGGAATTTGGGAAGGTTTGAGATTTGCTGCTTCTGTCATAACCGCATCTGCGGTTCTTGGACCGATCAGCGTCTTTTTAATTAGAGCATTTTTGTGTGCTTTTATTTGTTCTTTTATTTTTTGAGAGGTAAGGCAGGAGTGTGGCCTTTCCCCCGGCATAATTTAGAGCATTAGGGACCGTACATCCATCACTCCAATGACCAGATTAAATCTCTTCATGGAACAACAAGCTAAAACTGAAACTTGTGGACCTGAAACAAATCTCGTCCATATTAGTGTACTTTTAAGGACCGGATTTTTTTACTCATCCCTATTTGTTGGTCATTATTAAGACTTTTTCTTGTAGTTCACCCCATAGCTCGATTATATACTTTGTTTCAAAATTCGACTTCAATTTGATGTCTATATCACGACCCAATTTCTCCTATAGGTCGTGATGACACCCAACGTTATCGCTAGAAAGCCAACAATAAATTAATTGCATGATTGTTTCTTTAACAATTTAGAAATAGTTAATTTCTAGTTAGTGACTAAATAAGAAGTGAAAATTTAAATAAAAGAGAGATATATAATTTAAGAAAGTAAATTTTCAAAAATAAATGTGTCTACTAGCTTAATTTTCAAGACCTGGTATCACAAGTGTATAAGCTACTAATAGAATATACAAAGTAATACTACACTACTGTCTGAAGTGATATAGACAGAAAGTAAAAGCAAAATAAAAACACCGGGTGCTGCTGAACGGGCTCGGAAGGCAGTTCACCGAAAAGTCTCGGGTAATCAGGAGTGCGCGCCGGGACGATAACCAAATGCACCTGCCTCAGATCCTACACGGATAGTGCAGAAGTATGGCGTGAGTACATAAACAACATGTACACAGTAAATATCTAGTCAAACCTCGAAGAAGTAATGACGAGGAGTCGACTTCAACACTACTATGGGCCAACAATAAAATATCTAAATTCTAAATAAGCATGGGCTAAAATATGATAATGAAAACTCAATAACAAGAAATAAATAAATAATTCTTTCACCGATAATAAATCCCAAATCAACTTTCCATCATTTTTCCATTTAATCTCTCAAGCCAATAAAATGATATAATATAATTGGGCTCCAAGTATTGTTATGCACGAATTATGCCGAGGACGTGCGGCCCGATCCAAAATACATATACTATGTGCACTGCCGAGGTGTCGAACGACACGAACTATAGATGCATCTATTAACCTGCCGAGGCAAACGACCCACTCCCATGAGAGTAGTGAAATTTTACCTCGCTCACGAAAAATACTTGCGACGCGAGTGAACATAAATTTCTCAAAGTTATCATAATATTCTTCAATTCTTTCCATAAGTAAGGAAACTAAACTGAAAACTTTAAATCTTAAAGTACTCAATCTCAGGTCTATTCAAGGCAATTAATGAGTATAATCAAATAACGATGTCAACAAAGCATAATATAACCCTAAGACTACCCCTACATCATATGGAATATAGCTACGCACAAACTCTCGTCACCTACTTACCTAGTACGTAAGTAGCTCCCACACAAATAATTTACAACAAAATACACCTAAGGGGATAAATTCCCTCTTACAAGATTAGAAAAGAGATTTACCTTGTCTCAAAGCTCACTTTCCGGCCTCCAATTTACTCTAAAGCCTCAACTCGGTGCCGAAAAAAATCTGAAACTAGTCAAATGTAGTATAAATCAATCAATATATGTTCAAAAATTCATATTCTAATTATTAAAGTGCTTGCTCAACCTCAATTGAAGAATTGCTAAAATTTACCTCCGGGCCCACATGCCCAGATTTCGGAAATTTTCGAAGATAGTTTCTACCCATAACCTCACAAACTCAAATATCTCATTTTTACCCCATTCCATAATTATTTTTGTGGTTCAATCCCTTTTTAATCAAAATCAAGGTTTTTCATCGAAACTCATAAATTTTACAAATTTACATGTTAAAATCTACAAATAATCTATGTATTAAATTTACATTGGATAGGAGTTACTTACCTCTCATAGCTAAGTTGAAATCCACCTCTTTAAAGCTCCAAAATCGTCCAACGGTGTAATAAAACCCATGAATGGCTAAGTCCCGATTTAAAACACACTGCCCAACTGCCACCTTCTTTGCGAACGCGGAACAAGCCTCGCAATCGCGAAGGAAACGGCCCAGGCCCAGGATATCTTGGCCTGCACAAACACGACCAGGGCTCCGCGAACACGAAGGCTTACAAGACCTGCCGTATGCAAACACGAAGAGCAATGGCCCTGAACCCCCGCTTCCCACGTTCCTTCCTTCTACGCAAACGCGAGGGGGCCTTCGCGAACGCATAAGCCTGGGACTCAAGGCTCCGCGAACGCAACCCCCTTATCATGAATGCGAAGGGATAATTCCCTACTGCCCAAATCCTTCTTCGCGAACGCGATAGTCCTTCCGCATTCGCGAAGAAGGAAACCAGAACTGGAAAATCTAGTTTCTTTAACTTGGCTCCGGGTGGTCCGAAACACACCCGAGCCCCTTGGAACCCCATCCTACTACAATGACAAGTATATAAACATAATACTGACCTGCTCGAACTCTCAAAACGCGTAAAATAACTACAAAATAGAGAATCACACCCCGAAACCAAATTGAATCAAGTTATGAACTTCAAGTTTCCAAATCGCTCCGAACGCGTCGAATCATACTTAGACTACTCAGAATGACACAAATTTTTGCGTGTACCTCTTAAATCACCATACGACACTATTTTCGGTATCAGAATCTCAATTAGATCTCGATAACACCAAAACTTGCTCCAAACCAAATTTAAAGAACTTTACAACATTTAAAGAGTCAACTTTCACTATTAGGCGCTGAAATGCTCCCAGATCATCCAAAACCCGATCCGAATATACACCCAAGTTCGAATCATCATACGAACCTGTTGGAACTATCAAATCCCGATTCCAAGGTCGTTTACTCAAAATGTTGACCAAAGTCAAACTTGACCCTTTTAGCCAACCTTAAGGAACCACATGTTCCAATTTCAACCTGAACCCTTCCAAATCCCGAACTAACGATCCCGCAAGTCATAAAACAGTAAAAGCATGTACGGAGAGAGTCTTATTTAGGGGAACGAGTTTGTAAAAAGCAAAACGACCGGTCAGATCGTTACAGTCTAAATTTTGATTATACGAAAAATTTCTAATTCTATCCAAATCCCCAATTTCTACCATAAAAATCCTAGATTTTAGGTTAAAATCTTATGAAATGTAATAGGCAATTGAAAGAAAGTAGGTTAGAATCACTTATCAACGAATTGTGGATGAAAAGCTCTTGGAAAAATTGCCTCTAAGGTTTCTAGTTTTGAAAATTTGAAAGAATGAGAAAAATTCCGTCTAACTCAGCTTTTACCGAGATGCAAATGTCTCAATTGCGATATCTTGTTCCCAGTTCGAGAAAGAGGTCGCAATTGCGAACTCCTATAAGAAATCCCAATAATCTCAATTGCAATAAATTGGTCGCAAATACAAATCCCGATGCCTTCACAAATGCGGACCTGTTCTTCTCAAATGCCAAGATCATCAATAATATGCTAAGTCGCAAATGCAACTTTGCCTTAGCAAAAGCGGAAATGTCAAGTTCGCAAATGAAAACTTTACCTCGCAAATGTGAGGATGCCCCAGCCATGCCCAGACTCGCAAATGCAAAGGTTGCTTCGCAAATGTGAGACTCGCAAATGCGAGCTAGAATCTGCAAATCTTTCCGTAGCCTATCCGAAACTCACCCGAGCCCCTGGGGCTCCAAACCAAATATGTACACAAGTCCAAAAATATCATACAAACTGCTCGCGTGATCAAATCGCTAAAATAACACCTAGAACTATGAATCAGACACCAAATCAAATGAATTTTTTGTTGAAACTTAAGAATTTCTATTTTAACCACCGGACGTCCGAATCACGTCAAATCACTTCCGTTTTGCACCAAATTTTGCAGACAAGTCATAAATATAATAATGAACACATACCAAGCTTCGGAACCAAAATCCGGACCCGGTAGCAATATAGTCAAACCTTGGTCAAATTTTTAAACTTTTTAAACCTTTAAACTTCAAATTTTCGAAAAAATGTGATAACTCGAGCTAGGGACCTCCGAATTCGATTCCGGGCATATATCCAAGTTCCTAAATCATCATACGGACCCACTGGGACTATTAAAATACGGATCATGTCCGTTTACTCAAAACGTTGACCGAAGTCAACTCAAATGGATTTGAAGGCACAATTTTACATTTTGATCAATTTTTCACATAAAAGCCTTCCGAAAAAAAAAACGGTATGCGCCCGAGAATCGAGGAAGTCTAAAAGGAGCTATTGGATACTCCGAAATATATAAGTAAGGTTTAAACTCTAGGTGATGTATCAGGTCATCACAACATATCATTATGTAATGTCCTTTTCAAATTGCTTTATGAAATAACAATCTCATAAAATTATAGTATAATCTAAAATTGCCTATCATCAAGATGTTGGTATTCGCTACGGTGCTTAAACAGTAATTTTGGGTATTCATACAATTGTTTGTGAGCTTTGTTGTGGTATAAATTCAAATCGGACAAACCAATTAAATCGAGGAGATAGAAAAATTAAACAATTCCAAATTCAATTTGGCCTGATTTGATATACTAGTCATATTGATGCCTTAGACAACTAATTGCTGATTCATCAGTAAGTAAAGATAAAGTAGACAGCAACACTTTGAGTCACGTCTATCTTGAAATAAATCTTCAAACTAAACCTATGTTCGATCATAAACCATGAGAATTGAATATTAATTAATGTTGGTTTTGAGTCAATATCTTAGTTGCATTGTCTTGCTAATATTATGTTTCTTGTCTCTCCTATTCTTTTGGTATATGATTGAGTATCGTAGGAGATATGATTGCAGGTGACAAGATGGCGTGATGTGGCGCAGAAAGATAAACGAGAGAGAATGTCCAGAGACAACGAGTTGTTGACTCATTATATGATCACTAGATACTGTACGTACTAAATCAGTCCATACAGATACATTTGGTTGTTATGACATAAGAATATAAAGCTGTATATAAGTTCAATTTAACTATGGCATTAACATATCTTAACCATCATATATAGGAGAAAATGTAATAGCCAAGCTGTAGTGAAGAGTTCTTATATCTTTGACAGTGCATAATCCATGACTTCCACTAGAAAATCTGCAATCAAATTTTATTGTTGAAACTTATTGAGTTGAAAATAAATAACAAAAGGAAACTGAGAGCTTGAATTGGATAAAAATGTGACTTAATTCCTTTACCTGCATCTTCTTTAGTGAAACATAGTGGAGGTGTAATTCTGAAGACATTTCCATAGAATCCACCCTTGCCAACTAATACTCCCATATCTTCAAGCCAAAAATTAGATGAACTTTGTTAATATGTAAGATTTGATTAAAGCAATGTCAAAAGGATGAATATACCTTTTATCTTGTCCATGATATGCAGAGTTTCAGCTCTCGCAGGAGTTTTCAGTTCGCAGTCAGTGACTAGTTCAACACCAAGCATCAGTCCTTTTCCCCTCACATCACCAACAACTGCATAAATGTCAATGTTGAGGCTTTTGTTAATTTAAGGACACAGGAGAATATAGGATCTTGAGTTAGTGGATTCAGAATGAGTGTGATCTTATTAGATGTATACATTTTAATTAGATTCAAGCAACTGTGCACTTCTATCCATACTCATTCTGAATCCACTAACTCAATAAGAACACAGAGATGCACAGTTGCCTTAAAAAGAGAGATTTGATAATCTTCCAGTTGAGGTAATAATAATCACAAGGGTGAAAGGAGAAATGAAAAATCTTACTTTCATACTTATCCTTGATAGCCAAAAGCCGCTCTTTCAAGTAGGAACCAACAACATGGGCATTTTCTTGAAGTTTTTCTTTTTCGATCACTTTAAGAACAGCAAGTCCTGCAGCAGTGCACACAGGGTTTCCACCAAATGTATTGAAGTAATTATGCTGAGTCAAGACTTGTGCAATCTCAGGAGTTGTTACCACAGCCCCAAGTGGTATTCCATTTCCAATGCCCTGGATATAACAATTAACAGGAACATAATTAAGAAGTTCATAAATCATAATCAAGAGATGGATGTCTCTTTTAGCACCAAGTATAGGAGATTTAGAGAGTAATTCATCGAAACATATCATTAGTAATGCACACATACAACAAAGAAAGAGAAGTCGCGGAAGAGACTGACTTTTGCCATTGTCACTATGTCAGGAACCACTCCTTGGTTCTCAAATCCCCAGAAGTGGCTTCCTATGCGAGCAAATCCAACTTGAACCTCATCCGCGATACAAAGGCCTCCTGCTTTTCGTATAATGTTGTATACAGCAGGCAAGTAACCAGGAGCCAATTCAACAATTCCACCAACTCCCTACACTTAAAAGGAACATCTTAGAAGATAATGCACGCGATGTTGTATTAATTTAGATGGACAAGTTTGTATCAGTGGGGGATGATTACCTGTATGGATTCAGACATAAAAGCAGCAACTTTTCCAGATGTTCCAAATTGGATAAGATCTTCAACGTCCTTCGCATACTTCTCACCATCAGAACCAAAAACACCTCTGTATGGGTCAGGGTTTATGGCATGATGAACTCCACTCTGATCACCAAATCAACTAGCAAGTGAATAAGAGAGTAACAAAAATAACAATGCATTGTACATTATAGCACCATCGTACGCTATCGCTATTGCATGTTTTCTGATAATACTAATAGATAATCGTATATGCCTTTAGAATGGATAGGAACAACAGATTAGTTATATAGAGACAATTTTCTTCTACTTCCCTCTACCAATCCACGAATATCAAATCTAACAAAGGAGAAATCCAACATAATAAGGCTAACTGTAATATCTTGATGAAGATAACACACCAAGTAAAATAACAGAGTAATCAATTTACTCATGTCCGGTAACCTTACAATAGTTATCTGATAACAACTTAGATGGTTGCATACATAACAGGGATGTGATCTTTTCGCATTAAAATGGTCAAGCAAATTCATTCTGCATAGGAAACATTGATGGTAATTCATAAAGCAAACACAGAGGAATAACCAATATGCAGATTTGGAAGTTGTACCTGTACTACATTGAATTTCCATATGCTTTGCCCAGTGGTGCCCATAGTTGCAGCTGCATTTCCATGGTAAGCATTCCTAAGAGAGATGATATCATGACGACCCGTGTATAGTCTTGCCATCATCATTGCTAACTCATTTGCTTCAGTCCCAGAATTAGTAAAGAACACAACCTGAAAAAGCAATGATCTGTCATAATTAAGTTGTAGACATGGATTTAACTTATATACACTGGCAATCCAATCTAAAGACCTGTTATAGCAGATAACCGCCTAAGTAGTTATCTATAGTTATCTGACCTGGTTGTGTCAAAGCTATTTTACATTGTCCGTATATAGAAGTTAAACGCTGTAGGCATAAGTTGGTGTTAGATAATAAGTGAAAGGTTAAGGAAGTCTATACCTTGAGATCACCAGGCAACTTAGAAGCAAGTGCCTCAGCAAAATCGGTGATTGTGTGATTGAGGTATAAGATGGTAGAGTGCTGTAAGCGTTTGGTTTGATTTATGATTGCTTCTACCACCTCAGGGTGGCAGTGTCCACAAGATACAGTTGCAATTCCTCCGAATGCATCAAGATATCTACGTCCATTGTCGTCATATAAGTATTGCATCTTGCCATGTACCAGATTTAGCTGCACATATACAATAAACACAATCATCTCAAAGCACCGTCTCAATCTCAATATACAGTCAAAAATAAAAGAATACTGAATCTGGTAATTCTCAGACTAGTAATAACCATATTAACTGATGTGTTAAAATATAACACCGAATCTGAAGATTAAACTTTATATTAACGAATATGAATAGAAACAGAACTCAAAATAGTTTGCCGGATTACCTAATCAGATTTACTAAGACTTTCTTGCATAGGGACTACAAGGTTGATATTTCAGGGATATTTTTATCGTACAACATTTAGCGTAAATTATTTGTGCTTTTATAATAATATAGATAATACTGAAATGAGCTTAAAGAAAGTGAATTGCCAAGCCAACTTGTTTGGGATTAAGACATAATTATTGATATGGATTTCAGCGTCGGAATAGTGAACACATGCATGAATTTAACTATTTAAGCTAGATAACATTAAATAATCTATCCCAGCACAATCAAAACAATCTTTGTGTTCAAACAACATATAATCAACTACGTCTGTCCCAAATTATATTATTAGTTAGGCCCACTTATTATATAAATTATTTATATTTTGTCATATATTTATTTAAAACTGATCATCAATTTACCATAACGATAAATTACTCACCGGTTTTTCATAGAAGTAAAACATGGAAGGGCTAAGAAACTCTCTCCGTTTATTCAAAATTTTATCGCCGGCGGGCCCGTCGTACGGCGGAGGAGAGTAGTCAAAATGAGGCATCCGAGGTGTGATCATATCATCGTCCTTTTTGGATGCAAGGCCTAATTGAGAATAACAACGTTGTGATCCACCTCGTACCTCTCCAAACCATCTTGCTCTTCTTATTACAAACCTCTGCATGTTAGCAACGACGCCGGACGCCGGATGCCGGGAGGAATTGGCTGCCGGCGATGGCCTAGAAAAATGCCGGAGAGAGATGGAATGTTAAAACAGAATGAGACCCAGATGAAACTTGTACGTGTACGCATATATATAGGCGTAGCTTTTCTAACTTGTACATTTATTACTCGATGCTTACGTTATTTGAAAGAATTTAAGTAATATGCAGTGTAAGGAAAGTTTTATATTATTTGTTCAATTCAAGTGACAATAATATATTTACCTTATTAGGCTTGCACCTATATTATGCACAGAACTTCTACTCGGAGAAGAAACAAAATCGTACGTATAAATTCGACACCTAATTTCGTACTTAAATTACCTTAAAAGAAGATCAAACATCCAATTATTCATGTACGTACAATTACAGTAACATCACTTACTAAGAATGTGTTAAATTTTGGTTAGGTTGATTACAAGCGGTTATTGGAACGAGTCGCACCGGCTGAGTTAAATTATAATAAATCATGTTAACTTATTATAGTTAGGAGATTTAATGTTGCAAAAATAGATATTAATTAGTTATGGTTAAGTTCTAGAAGTTCGTGACAAATATAGAGGCGAATCAGGATTTGAAGCTTTTGGGTTCGAAGTTTTAGTCCTTTTAAGTTACTGAGTTCTAAATTAATAATTTATATGTGCATACCCAATAGATTTTTTAAGACAAATACATGGAGTGGACAAAAGCAACTAGGTTCGGCCTAACCCATACTCAACGAGCTAGCTCCGCCCCTGTACAAATACATGATATGCATGTGTTGGTTCAATGTAAATATTGGATGGGACAAGTTCTTACCCGTAGGTACGGACGATATTAAAAATATTTATACAATTGGATCATTTGTAAATAGGGAAAAAGTCCAAAATTGTCCCTCTACTATGACATATTGTTTACTTCTGTCACCCGTTATACTTTTCGTCCAAATCTATCCCTACCATTAACAAAGTTTGCATAATTGCACCTAACCCTAACGGATCTACACCGTGGCAGCTAACCCCTTCAATTGCGAAGTACATGCTGAAAATTCTACTAAGAATAATATTTGAGCAAATAAATGCTAAACTAATTAGTAATAAATTGATGGAGTGGATATCAGATGAGCTTAATAAATTCTAGATCGAATAGAGTGGAATTCTAAAAATAATAAGAGCGATTTAGGATCTCTAATGGGTGCACTTAATACGTTATGATTGGCAGAAACATATAGTATCTTAAAGATGTAATGAATGAAAGAAATGACAATGGTTACAGTGGAAAAGAACTGTTACCCAATGATTGTGTGATTGGGTGCCTTCAGTTTCTGATGGCGTGAAGATATATGCAGCCAATATGAATGTGGAATCTTGAGATTTATGAATGAGAGTTCAACAACATGTGCTTGAGTAAAGTGAATAAGATAATTCCTTTATATATTCCTTTTTTCTTTTTACAATCTCTTCTCTGAAAAATGGCAGATTCGCTTCTCATTTACTATCTCTTCCTATTTATAAGGGACATTTCCCCAAAAACCCTAAAAAGTATAACATAAAGAATATCCAAAAGGCATATTCTTCCTGTCACTTTCTAAATTTAAACTACCGAAATCATCTTATTTTAGCTGCCCGCCTCTGGTCGTCGTCCTTTGCCACAACGACCGTCAGTCATTATGTTATAGTGACTCTATTGCTGTGGTTCCCAAATTTAGACCTATACGGTTAGTCTCTCCGCTTGTTGAGGTCATGGCCCTGCATGTCCTTGATGAGCGGATATCATCTGTTTCTGTTGTAGAATTTGGCTGTTGAATTGTGCCGGTTTGGCCAAGGCCGAGAGGTTGACGCGTCCCACGGAACCCTAATTGATGTAATTATCAGGATGTAACGTCACTCCCTCGCGCGTCATCATTATGCACCTTCCTGAAACAACGTCTGACTGCTTGTCGCTTTGGTTTTAGAGCCATTGGTAGTCTTCTTCTTTGATTCTCGCGCCATCCAACCCTATAAATAGGTGAAGGTTTTGTTTCTTCAGAAACTTTTAGCCATTTCCTTCCTTGTGTACACATTTCCGCTATTGATTATATTCTTCAATTCTTTAGCTAAGTTTCCGTAGCTCCACTTCTCATCTTTCCGTTCAGTCACCATTCCTTATTTTAAGTTTATCAACACACCCTCCATTACCAAGATGCCCCGAACATACCGAGCATACGATGAAGTTTCCAACGCCACTCGATTGTCCATGGCCCCTCCTTTCGGTGGCGAGGATATAGAGGTTGAGGAGAGGGATAGTTTCCCCATTGTAGAGGAGATACTCCCAAGAAACCCTATGTCCAGGAATGATTTTCATAAGGAACTTGCTCCTTCCCCCATTCCGCTGATTTTCTGAAATCGGGCCATCTCAAATAAGTGAACTTCGGTCTACGTATAATATGCATCCTCATGTCGAGATGGTTCCGGCTAGGAGGAACCTCGTGGAGGTCCACAGACCAGGATATTTTGCTTTCTACGTGTATCCTTTTGTGATCGATCATACCCTCTCTCTTCTTCTGCTAGAGGAGGAGTTCTGTCGGTTCTACGAAGTCTACCCGACACAGTTATCTCCATATATGTATAAAATCTTTCTAATGCCGACGAAGTATGTGGAGTTGGCTGGGTGTAAGGTTGGTATTCACCACCTTTTACATTTATTTTCCCTGAGTTTTTATAGGGGCACCATGATGCACCTACGACATCGTGAGACCAGGGGGTTGGTGGTTGGAATGGACGACCGGGCGAGCTGCAAGTTTTGGCACAAATATTTCTTCATCAAAATAGAGCACCTGGTGTCGAACCCTGCTGGATTTCCAGAGCAGTGGAATCACAACTGTAGGTGTTGGTAGTATACGCCTGTTGTTTACTCTCATTTTTTTTAATTTTTATTTACCTGTGATTTTTCTGTGCAGCTGAGAGATGTGCACCTTTTCCCGTTATCGGCATTGAGAACTGGGTAGCTCGTGTACTACCTTATGTGGTGGGGACTCAAGATTTGCCCGCCTTCCCAAAATGCTTTGGGCCGAAAGTTCCATATGGTAAGTGTTCATTTTGCTCTGGCCTTTGACTGTTCGTTGTTGTTTATTGATACAACCTCTTCGTGGTGATTGGTCATAGGGTTTCCAAGAAAAAGGCTCCAGTTCCAGCATTTTGCCAGACCGTCGCATCAGCGGGGGTGCACTTTACCTTAGCTGAGTCCATCCGAGGAGATCGTGCTTAAACTGTACCAACAAGAGACTCTTTTTATGACGTCGTTGTACGGGATGCGATCTCTTCTCGACCTATCTACCACCTTGTGGATGAACCCTCCAACGGGGAAATCACCATCGAGAAAAAAGAGGAGGGTGGAGCTTGGGAAGGTCGCCGCCACCGATCTTGAAAAGAACAGAATTGATGCTTCAGGGGTGGCTTTGACCGGGTCAGTCACAGGTGCCATTTTTATGGTGGACGCCATTTTGGTGGGGAAGTCCCCTTGGGATGAATAGATATGTCAAGGCGGGGATGTGTACGATCTGCCGAGTGTGGTGCGTCGTCTCCTGTCAGAGGGGGTGGAGTTGTGCATGCCGAGGACGATTGACCCCGAAGATGTGTGAGCTTTCTTGGAGTGACATACTCCCGTGGAAGTGAGGACGGAGGGTCCCTACCGACACATAGTCATCCCTGTGGATTACGACTTATTGGCGAACTGTCAGTATGCAGCATTAGTGTTTGCTCCTTTATGCACTGCTTCTGAGAGTGCAGTGCTTAAGGCAATGAGTGATGCAGATTTATCGCAGAGCATTTCCAGTATGTCTTTGAGGGTAAGTGCTTTTTTTTTAATTCATTTTGTGTACGTAATCCACTTAAGCCGACATTTCTTTCCTTTGCATGTTAGACTCTAATCATGGAGATCGAGCGCGATCGGAGGGATAAACATAGGATGACCATTTTGGGAAATTGGCCTATATATATAAGGAGTACCACACGAAGCATCGTGTATTGGACGATGTCTTTACTCAAGATAGCAATTACCAGTTGTTCTATGACAGGCTTAAGTAGAAGGAGGAAGAGTCGGCGCAAAAAGCTGAAGAGCTGAGAGAGTGGGACGAAGAGCTGATGAAGGACATTGCCGATATAGTGAACTTGAGGCAGCTCTTAAGGCCAAGGAGCACGAGTTTGAGGTGAACAAGGGGGTGATGGCCGAGAACGCTGACTTTCAAGCATGGATGGCCACCCTAACTGTTGAGCTTGATCGAAGGGAGGTGGAACTTGTCGATCTGAGGGGCCAACTGAGTGTTAAGGCTAATGGTTTGGCTCGTGCTGAAAGGGGTAGGGCGACTGCTATCTCTAAGGTGGCATCCATGGAAGATGCCCTACGCATTTGTAGATCGAATAGGACAATGAGATGGAGACGTTCGAGCTCAAAGTAGCGAGGTTTGAGGAACGTATCCAAGATCTGGAGGCGAAGTTGTCTGTGTTGAACGAACAAGTCACTGCTTTGAAGGTGGAGGAAGTGCGACGACAGTCGCAACCCTCTACGTATCATGCTTCGGCTAATCCCGTTGAGCCGCGAGATTTATATGAGATGTGGGTCCACGCCAAGGATCAATTTGATGTATACAAGTCCTTAAGTGTCGATGGGAAGGTTTCCAAGGCAGAACTTCGGGATGTGTGTGTTTAAGCACGTGTAGCTCGTGAGGCTTGTGGTTACGACCCTGGTACGCCTGGTGGGGACGATGTTGGTGATGATGATGCGGATATGCTTGCCTCCGATTATTGGTATAATGAGGAGTATGCCACGGGGGATGATGTGGCGTAGGACTTTGTTGTATTCATTTTGCTTTTCTATTTTTGTGAGGGCGTCCTTGAGCCCTTTGTAAAAAACTTTTGTAATATATCAGTTGTAATGGAACAATTAATTTTTTATTGTGTACCTCTGGATTGTTATTTTTATTTGTTGCGATCAGCCTGGTGTGATCTTTTGTCGTAGATGATCACAGATCTTAGTAACTCGAACAAGGTTGTCTAAAGTGATTCGGGCGACCTCAGATGTCAAGTAATCCGTGCGACGTCGAATATTAAATGATTCGAGCGAGGTCGAACTTTTCATTTGGCGATGGCCCTTGGCCATAGGAGTGTTATTTCGAGTTGATCGAGATGTTTGTGAGCACGTGATTTTTGCCCCAAGCAAATTATTCCAAAAAATATATGCAAAAATAATTTTTGTGTGAAAATTTATTAATAATTGTGTGGAAATACCTGGATTTGTTTTATCTTTGAAAAAAAAAATATAATAAAGCAAAGAAAATCAAAACAAAGTACCATTTTTGGTATTAATTAGAAAATACCAAAAATAAAAATTAATTACTCTTTAATTTTAGAAAAGTCAAAAAATTAAAAGAAAAATACCAAGAAATAATAAATACAGGAGTAATACAAAAATACAAAAAAAAATAAATAAATAAAAATATATAATACAAAAAATATTAAGAAAATACAATGTATAAATACAAAATGCAATATACAACAAAAATTGGTCCAAATAACAAAATCAGTAGCCCAAATGATACAATACATAAGACCAGGCCCAAAATAATACAGCCGGTCTGTATATATATAACCCAAACGACACCGCTCTAAGTGAGCAGATCTGGGCCGTTAAGATTCCTGATCAAACGGCTAGAGATGCAGACCCTCTTTTAAACCAAACGACGACGTTTAAGTCGTCAAATCCTGGCCGTTCGTTTAAATAATCCAAAGGCCAGGATCGGATCATCACTAATCCAAACGACGTCGTTCTTAAGTTAATTGAATCTGAGCCATTGGTTCATTTGATCCAACGGTCCCAGATCTTTCCAAGCTTTTAAATATACAAAACGTTACACATACATTCATTATACACATTCGTCTCTAAAGAGAAAACCCAAGCCGCCCTAAGTTTCTCTCAACTGCCCGCCGGAAACCTACCGGCGGGGAACACTACCAGTTCCGATCAAACCACCATGAACACCCTATGACCTCCTCCTTCTCCTCTATCACCCTGTCATATTAGATCCCCCAGAAAACCACTGGAAAACCTCAAATAATCCAAAAGATATCGCCAGAACCCTACTCCGGCGACCACCACTTATGAACTAGTGTTTGCCATTAACACCATAGGACCGTCTCATCGTCCTCTTCAACCCCATCTAATTAGTTTTCCTCGAATCAACCCTAAACCCTTCGAATATTAAAAAATATGTCGCCGGAACTTCGTTCCAACGGACATTCCTAGTCCAAAACCACCACATCAAACCCCTAGCCTCCTACCAAGATCTTTATCACAAAATGAAGACTCCAAGAGTCTGTTGGAAGTCCAACAGCCAAGGAAATTCTCATGAACTCCTGATGACCAGAAAATCAAGAACAAAGAAAGAAAAATGAAGAAAAAGATAGAAAAAGAAAATAGAAGAAAGAAAGAAAGAAAAGATAGAAACAAGAACGAAAAGCTAAGTACCCAAAACCCTAGTTTTCTACTTGTGCTTCTGTTTCTCGACTTCTTCTACTCCTTCTGTTTCTGAGATTTCCTGAGTATGAAGTCTGTTACATGCTCAAATCCCTTCTATTTATGCTTGATCATGAAATTAACTATGGTTCACATGCTATATGTTCTCTTTTCTGATTAAGTCACTAGTTAAAATCACATGCTTTGTAGCCACTTAGGGCGCTTACTTGATAGATCTAATTCTTGATTGAATGTTCTGTTAATGGATTCGACCTATGTTCAATTTGTTCCTCTGAGTCCTGTTAATCGAGTGTTTAATCATAATATGACTATATTTGTAAGACTGCCTAATGCTGGTTATCATTGTAATGTGATTCTAATTTTTGGCTTTTCTGAATCTTTGATTAATTAAGGGGTCAATTGGGTAATTGGTCATAAGTAGGGCTATGTCTGTAAAGTCGTCTAAATGTTGGTTATTTCTGTAAATGTTACTTAGCCTTAAATTGACTATAATAGAAAGACTACTTAGTTATGGCTATTTGTTAAATCCAGTTCTGACTTCGACTTCTCAAAGTCTAATTGACCTAAAGGTTGGTCGGGTAAATAGGAATAAAATACAGGGGTAAAAGGGGAAGGGATAAATGGTATTCTGAAAATAATTTGAAAGGGTTAGGGGTATAAAAGGCAAAGCTGCCTGGTTCTTATGTAATTAGTTGAACAATAAGGGGTATCTTAGGTATACTTAAAGGGTAAATAGGTAGAAATCAATAGCAAGTGAGGGTAATAAAGACATTTAGGATTAAATAGAATAATGTGGATGCCACTAGAACCTTCTAGCAAGGGTTCTAGTGTATTCACGGCTAAATTGTGTATACTAAACTGAAAGTAATTGGAAAGAGTAGGGGTGGGAAATCTGAATATTAAGTTCAAATTTCCCTCCCATTTTTGCTCTATAAATAGGCCTTCTTAGGCCACAATTAGGAGGTTCTTTTTTTTTTTGGAAAATTTCAGAGGTTGGAAGGGGCAGAATTTTGAGAGATTTTTTTTTACACAATTGAGATTTTTTTTTGGAAAGTCTTGAAGTTCTGGTTCGAAAAGTTTGGAAGAGAGAATATTCTGAAAGTCCTTCTAATTTCTGAGAAATTCAAATCTCCTAGTTTCATTTCTTAGGAAATTCTCTAATACTACTGTCCATGGATTGTGGTTCGAGTTTAATTTGAAAATTCTCCTGAGTTTTGGTATTTCGTCTGTTGCTCTGTGGTTATTTGATCTGAATTGGTTTGTTGAAGCTGTGTATTGTTGTGGTTATTCCCTGAGAAGCTGTTTGGTTATATTGAGGTTGTGATATCAAATCTGGTTACTGCGCACTTGCTGTGAATCTGCTAGTTTATTGTTGCTGGAGTCCTGTTTTTGCTGATTCTCCTTCCTCTATTTCTGCCTTAGACTCATTGAGTTTGTCTCATTTTTGTCCAGGTACACTTCTGAACTTTCGA
>MU754497.1:0-42019 GCA_026770625.1 Nicotiana glauca
TGTTAGATTTAGAATAGTTTCGGGCAATTAATATGTAAAGAGGAATCTGGAAATATTTCGTTGTTTAGTTCTTGTCCTAGTGTAACTTTGTCTATTAGAGATTAACAAATATAAGTAGTAATTCTATGTGTTTAACCTTTCTAGCATATTAATGATATTTCAGTAGTTCATTTATGCATTTACAGGTTCTTAGAATTTTGAATTGATAATAATAGTTAAAATATATTAAAAACTATATCTATAGTATTAATAGAATCATTTTAGATTGAAATAATCCAAGTTGTGTTCGTTTATTTGTTACTGAATGTGCCTATAAGCGGTAAAAAATAGTGTTAATAATTAGGTAAATTGTAGACTCAATAACCTCACAGAAATTCGATCCCTTGATCCTTCATTAGAAACCTATTGTATGGTTGTTTGTTTGGGCTGATCCTGAAGCCCAATAAAGATGTAACAGAACTAATGAAATTTTGTTTGGGCCAGCAGTGCAAGGCCCAAAGCTGCCAAGAATTAAAAAATAAAATCAATCAAAGTCCTAAGTATAGTAATGCCATAAATAAATAATTAAGAATATAAGGAAATTAAATTTATATTTATAGGTTAATTAACCTTTAGAAATAAAATAAAATAGAAAACTTAGTATACTTTAGTTTGGCCTTTAATAAAAATAAAAATGAGACGAGCCTCGCCAAATCTAATACATAATTGCGAGGCCCTCAATAATTGTTTAAATAAAAAAAATACTTAGAAATTCAGGACGGGCCGTTTAGCAAATTTCACGGCCTTCCCCAAAGATAAAAAATACGTAGTCGCTTTAGGCGCGTATGTTAATAATATTACCTTCCAAAATACGGGTGCACATTTATGTGACCCAAATCCAAATCTCAACGAAGTCAAAATGTGTTAAAAGCCACGGGCACACTGGTGCGGCGGGATTTGAGATACATTTTCACGACGTTGTAATTCTCGTAAAAATAAATAATAAATATAATAAAAGCGGGATATTAACAAAAGGCACATAAAAATGGAACATGTATTTAAATCAGATAAAAATTAAATACAACAGTTGAGCGACCGTGCTAGAACCACGGAATCCGGGAATGCCTAACACCTTCTCCCAGGTTAACAGAATTCCTTATCCGGATTTCTGGTTCGCGGATTGTTAACAGAGTCATATTTTCCTCGGTTCGGGATTTATCTGGTGACTTGGGACACCATTAATCTCCCAAGTGGCGACTCTGAATAAATAATAATAAATTCCGTTCCAACTGTCCTTTAATTGGAAAAACTCCTTTACGCCCTTCACGGGGTATATTAAGCGTAAAAAGGAGGTGTGACACATGGCATGCTGTTTATCAAATGTCGTTTTATGCTGTCAAATTTCTTTAACTCTGTAGTAACTCAACTTTGTTTCATGAGATTGCTTGTCAATTTATGTTATTAGCCTAAGTTATATTGGTAATGATGGAATGCGTGTTTAAAGACATTATATTGGCCTATAAAAATGGTTGAAATCTCTTGTGTATGTAGACTGGGATATGCTGTAGAATTCTCTTTGAAAAGGATTAAACAGTTACTTTTGCAGTAGTGATAATGTGCAATATTTGAATGTTGATGCATGAAGATTCAGCATATGTCAGTTCAGTAGCTCTATGTTGAAATATGTCAGTATGTGTAAAATTGGTATATGGATACTAGTGAAGAGGAATCCAGGAGTTTAATGTTGGAGGGTTTCATAAGATTAACCCGTTATAGGCCTTCATCTGATGTTCTACTGTTAAAGTTTGCGTTAAGCGATGAGTTTTAAAAGGGGGGTGCTTATTGTTGATGAAATCAGTGTGTAACAAAAATTGGAGTTTGCTAGCAAGGCATGAATGCAGGATGATTTGTGAAACACTTAATATATCCTGCATATCAAGCTGTTAGATGTTGATGATCAGGTTTATTTGGCGTAATTCTTTGGTTAGTATGACCATTTATTTCCATTTGGTTTCGATTCTGGGTGTTCTATCTTCAGCCTGTATTTTGTAAAGTTTGGGCCTCATATGGGCCTGAATGTAGAAGTTTGTTATTAGATAAAAGGGAGTTTGGCTGCTTTGGGCACTCCCGTGATTTTCCAAGTGGAGATTTTCAATAATTGTTTGGTCCAGCTGCCAGGCCCAGGATTTGTTTTGAACAAATAATGTTTCAAGACCCTCCTCTTTACTAGGCCATCGAACGCCACTCTAAATTCGCATTTATTTTATTAATAACTATAATTTATTTAAAAGCTTGATATAGTCAATCTCTCTTAAATAATTTGAAGTGAGCCATAATTAGATAACTCATAGTTTATGGCCCTCCGAATTCTAGGTTGAATACCCTTTAAAAATGGAATTGAGGTGTACCGTGCCAAAAAAAACCTCAAATGCGTGGTCCTCATTTAATTGTTTCTTCTGAAATCCTTAGAATTCGAGGTGTGCCATTTAGCGGAGTTTCCATGGCCCTCGTAAAGTGCAAACGCATAGTTGCTTTAGGCGCGTATTTTAATAATATTACCTTCTTAAACTCGGGTGTACATTTTATGTGACCCAAATCTAAATCCCAAAACGTTAAGTAAGATGTGTTCCGGATTGCGGATGCATTTTATGTGATGCCATCTAAAGACATGTTTTAAATGACGTTCAATATTCTTTAAAATTGAATAAAGGAGGTTAAAATTTAAAATTTGCATATAGGTTCAAAATGAATTTAACTCAGATAATTAAAGCCGAATATGATAGTTGAGTGACCGTGCTAAAACCACGAAATTGGGGAATGCCTAACACCTTCTTCCGGGTTAACAGAATTTTTTACCCGAATTTTTTGTTTGCGGACTGTAATATAGAGTCAATCCTTTCCTCGATACGGGATTCGAACCGGTGACTTGGGACACCCTAAATATCCCAAGTGGCGACTCTGAATCTTTTAATAAATGAATCCCATTTCGATTGTCCTTTAATTGGAAAAACTCCTTTATTTATACTCCCTTCACGGGGTGTAGTGAAAAAAAGAGGTGTGACAATACCTTCACACGAAATTTTGAGAATCTTTCCCAACGTCGAAGTGTCAAGTACAATGTCTACTCCATTTACAAGCGCACAAATGTGATCCTCTTCAACTGTGAAAAGAGATGCGTAAAAAGTTTGTACTGCGTCTTCGTACACCAGCAACATTCTCTCTTCAAACAAGTGTTCCCATTGTTAAATTCCACAATCTCCAGAATTTGTCTCATGCCTGTCATCTCCGAAATTGCTGGATCAAATGTACGACCCCACAACACTTTCTGAGTTTTTAGTCTCTGTTGCCAAAGACCACCATCACGGGTCATAGACCTTATTGTACCAGGTTCCTTAGCAGTTTACTCCTTTTATTTGCTAGACCCTTCGGCAGACTTTCCTTTCCATCTTTCCATCTCCACAGTATTGTCCTCAAACACGACTAGATCAGTTAGACTTTGTTTAGACTTGCTACTATACTTTACAGATGACCCTTTCTGTTTCTCAACAGTTTCATCGATGGCCTTTTTCATAGACTTTTGAATTGTCATAGATTGTTGTATTGAGGAACTAGGTTCCTTGGAAGAATCTTGGTCTATTTTGTTTACTAACACTCTCTTGATGAAATCCTTTGGATTCATTTTCCTCTTTTTCCTTGTCTTGACACTCCTCTTACTTTTGTGAAATAAGGACTCAGAACTCTCTTGCTATAGTGACCTGATAGTGAGTGATTTGGAGGAAGACTGTGAGAGTTTGGAGTGAACGGGAGGTGCAAGAGTGAGTTTGTATGGAAGAGAATCCGGTCCATCAGAAGTCTTTTCTGAGAATATCTCATGAGCCAAGGACTCGAGGAGTTCTGTGGTTCTTACATCTCCTAGGAATGGAATTCTTTCCCCTGGTACTCAGACGAGAGATATGCTCCTTCATTCATCACACTCTTAACAGCTATAGCCATGATGTTATGAGTTGCTTCCTTTTCTGGTGACTCCTTGAGAGTTACTGAGTCCAGCATGGAGGTGTTCAGATATTGGTCAGGATCATCCTCAGGGGCTTCTGACACTTGAGGAGTAAAACCTCCTATGTGATCTTTGATGAGATCATAGGATTGACTAGACATAGGATTCTCAAAATACTGGTAAACAGGGTTTATCAGAAATGGAAAAATTGTAGGAGTGGAGGAGGAACCAGGAGTTGGTAAGGTGGTAAAAGGTGTGAAATAATGACGCTCTAGGGATGATTTCAAGGATAATGATGAAGTGGGAGTGATTACAATGGTGGGAGAATGAGATGATTGTTCAATCGCCATTAGATAAATACTTGATAGACGAGTACAGAGAGAGATGAAGAGAAGATCCCAGCTATACAGAATAGATGAAGGTTCATGACTTGCTTTGAGAGAAAAAGAAGGTTTTGTTGGAAGAAGGGATAATGATGAGTGGAGAGCGAAACATGTTCTGAATAGTTTTAAAAACGGCGGTAGGTTTGTGGGAAAGTGTTACCCTGCAGAGGGGAAGAAAGGATTTGAAAGACAAGACATCACACACAGACGCTGAAAAGTCGAATAATGTGGCATTTGAATTAATTTTGTGAAACATATTTTGTTTTTTTTTGTTTTTTTTGTTTTTTTAAGAGGGCATGCAGAATAAGCACATTACTACTAACCTGAAATATAAGAACATGATGTCAGAGCAGTCTTTTGAACAAAGTTTTAGCAGCTCCCCTCTCGCAGTTTATAGCCATACCTTTAGCTTCTATGATCGTCATGCGTGTTTACCTACAACGGTATTGATGTGAGTTAGGCTTGGTCAGAAAACACTTTAGCTACCTTTACCTGATGGTATCTTACACAACTAGCAGATTAAAAATTAGGTTCTTCATTAGATTCTTGTGACTCTATCTTCACTTTGATTTATCTGGAATATTTTCTTCCATAGGCTTTGATGCGATATCTGGAGTTCGGTCTTTGGTTCTGCAATGCTTTCCAGGGATCAGTCATTCCTTAATCACCCTCAGATAAGAATCTCACCCTTCAATGTATTTGCAATTTTTCTACAGTTGTTGATGATGTCATTTCGTTTTACTTCCTTGTCTCCCAGAGGATGATGCATGAATCATGACATGTGCACCAGGTTCTTTATGAGACATGGTGGATGAAATTGAGTTGTCTTTTGCCAGTTTTCTTCATCTTGCTCACCTCATCATCCTCAATATTTGATGCCTCAGATATTTCCCAAATACAGGTGGTTCATCATATTGATTTTCACCGTTTCTTTCTTGGCAAGGGAGAGTGTTTGTTGAATACCTCATGAGCGTCTCCTGCCATTTAGAGCTCCCTTTGTTGGAGACCTTGTGGTCTTGTTTTGTGGATTGTGACCCGGAAAAGTTTCTTCGCTTGTCCTTTTGCATTGAGCTTCCCAAGCTGATCCCTCATATTGTCAAGAACACGACATTTTCTTCCATTTTGGCAGCTCCTGGTGGATTTTGACCCATGAGGGACCTGATATAGTACTTGTTCTCAAGGTAGAGAGCAGTATTCCTTGTTGCCCAGGTTTTCTTGGCGATTCCATAGGCGATGAGCACTGTCCATACAATATTTTCAAGTTCTGTTATTTCTTTTAGCTACACCATTTTGGTATGTGATGTCCTTGGTGTTTGAGAAATTGTGAGTGACCCCTTCTTCCCACCTCCAGCATCTGGTGAACTCAAGTCCAAGTGACACTTCAAGTTTGGCAGACTAAGGATCAGGTCCTGCATCATCTTGAGGAGATTTATAATTGGTGGGAGAGGATGTTCTTATTTTCTTCGTCCACTGAGACCACTTGGCAAGTTATCAAATTGGTAACTATATTTTTTAGTCCATTCACAAAGTGCTCGCTCCCACTTGAATGCCGAAAGAACCTTTCTACCTTTTCATTCACAGAGAATATACCATTTACTTCCTTCTCAAGGATACATTCCCTTCCTGCAGGGCTTTCAGTGAGAAGAAATTCATTATGTTTTCAGCTGCGTACTTTAAGCATCCACTATCCATAGTTTATCGCAGTCTGCTTCCTCTCACTGTTCCCTGCTTATGAACATCAAATGTTAGATTTAGGAACCTAAACTAGATTGGGTCCCTTGTTATTATAAAAAGGATGAATGAGAGATTTCCTAGTCCATGCAGGCAATATCCGCTTTTTGCGAGTGGTACTCGGTCCTTTGTTAGTAGTCACTCTATCAGTAAACACTTTGTTCTTCTGAGTAGACAGAACCTTGGCCTAGCAATTTTCTTTAAATGACCATTGTTCCCACAGTGGGTACATAGCTAGTTATCAGGTACAATGACATACTTGTTGTGCGGGTTGTAGGGGGTTTTCTCCCTTTGGAACCCGATGCCCTGCTTGTTCCCACTATTGTTGAGATACATGGCAGTGACAACATCAGAGGACCATGTCCATTTCAGGGATTTCTCAAGATCATTTATTACTTTCTCCAACTCATCTTGGAGTTTCATATTCCTCTCAAGTTCACTGCAAAGATTGGTTTTTACAACATTTAACTCTTTTTCAAGCATGATGTGCATCTCACTAACTACTTCCTTCCCTTTTCCCAAGACTTACATTCATGTGCTCTCTATTGAGTCCCTTAATGGTTTCCTCTAGATCAGTGCATATTGCTAACAGGTCATCCATTTCCTCTTTAGTAGATGCAACTTTTTTTCTTTCTAAGGTGTGTTTCTTATTGTTAAGGCCTTCTATTTTTTCTTTTAGATCAACAACTACCACAATCAGGTCATCTCTCTCATTTTCCACACTGGTTTTTCTTTTATTCAAGGCCTCCTTTTCTATTTCAAGATTAGTTATGGTCTCATCTCGGTCTACTACACAGACCAGTAGATCATCTCTAGATTGCTCTGCCTTTCTTAGTTCTATTGTGAGGGTCTACTTATCGTTTATAAGGTTATAATAGGCATCAATTAAGACATTTGACAAAAGACCTTAGCTTCTTAGAAGAATAGGATTTCAGATTTCTCTGAACATCCCGGAAGCTTACCTCATCGTCTTCATATTCTTCTTCATCATCATCTAACTAAGCCATCAGCGCGAACAGTGAATCGTACTTCGTTGCTTCAGTTTCCACTGCCATCAAGGAACTGACTTCTGTGTCTGATCCCCTTTCAAATTCACTTGAGGAGTCTCCCCAAGCAGCAAGAGCCTGCTTAATAATATTGTCTGCAACATTTTGTCGATTGAATCTTTTATCTGGAACCAGGTTCTTTTTTCCTGCTTTGTCAGAATTTTGCTTGTACTGCTTTTATTTCGCGAGTGGGCAGTCTCTGATGAAATGCCCTGGCTTTCCACATCTGTGACAGAGATTGTTGTTCCTTGATTTACTTGAACTACCCCACTTTAGTATACCACCGTTTCTTTGAACCATCTTTTGAAATCTCTTAGTGAAATAGGCCATGTAACTATCTTCATCACTTGAATCACTGCTTTCAGCCTCAAGCATTAGGTTCTTTTCCTTCTTGGGTTCTCTTCTTTCACTATCTTTCTTTCTTTTCATCACGTATGTCTTCAGATTACCAATCAACTCATCCATAGTAAGAGTTTGTAGATCTTTAGCTTCATTGATGGCATTTACCTTACTTTCCCAAGACCCAGGTAGGACATAGAGGATTTTTCTTATGAGCTTATTTCTGGGAATGACATCTCCAAGTGAATGAAGCTCATTTATGATGGAGGTGAATCTAGTGTGCATATCTTGTATAGATTCATCATCCTTCATCTTAAAGAGCTCATATTCTGTGGTGAGCATGTCAATCATGGGTTGTTTGACCTGAGTGGTTCCTTCATGAGCGGTTTGCAACGCCTCCCATATTTCTTTGGCAGTTTCACAAGCTGAGACTCTGATGTACTTATCAGGTCCTATGCCACACATCAAGATTTTCTTGGCACGATAGTTCTGTTCTACAAATTTTCTGTCAATGTTGGTGTACTCTCTTCTTCCTTTCGGAACCATTTGCCATGTTTCTTCAATCTTCTTCATGGGAACATGTGGACTATCACATATAGTGTCCCACAATTTTGAATCTTTTGCCACCATAAAATCGTGCATGCGGGTGTTCAAACCATAGTATTAACCATTGAATCTGGGTGGTCTATAGGTTTATTGTCCTTCTTCAAAGTTTGGTGGAGCAGCCATTAGAGGATCCTTCCTAGGTGTTAGCCTGATAGGAAAAACCCGCTCTAATACCAATTGATGAATTGCATGAGTCCACCAAACTATAGAGTACCTGGTCCTCTATGAGATGATGCCTAGAATGCAGTAAAGACTGCAGGTAAATAAGGAAGATTATTTTCTACGTGAAAAAACCCACAAGGGGATACAAAACCACGACCTACTCTCGTAGGCTTTTAGCTCAACTAACTTGTAATCTACCTATTACAAGCCACTTTGCAAAAACCTTATTTCAAAGACTTTAACTTGTGATAGAACCACCACAAGCCACTTTGCAAAGAAACCTATTGCGAAGACTTTAAACTAACTTGTGATGCAACCACCACAAGCCACTTTATAACTATCCTAGTTACAAAGGCTTTATACTTATGACTATTCCTAGTCACAACATAAACTCAGAAGTTTACGAATTTTGGTTTATTCCTAAGACAACGCTTCTAAGAAAGCAAACTAGGAATTACAATGAAGATCAAAACAACAAGATTACAACTCAACTATGGATGTACACGAACTCGTTAAGAAACTGATCCTTAGTGGAGTTGTCTTCTTGTTATTGACACACTAGTGACTTTAATGCTAGATGAACTTTGTTATGCTCGAGAGAATATCACTGAATGCACAAAGATTGTGTGTATTGCACCAAGTTATTTTATCACAAAAGATTACACAATAGATAGTGATGTCAACTCAAGGTGTATACTTCTTCCCAATAAGAAGTGACTGCTGTACAGTCTGCACATCCACTTTTGGGCAGTTGCGTTCCAACTGGATAGTACCAGGTCCTAGTTGTGTTCTTCTTCTTTAATAGTTGCCTGATGGTCACTTTCTTCTATCACGTTCCATCTGTGTACTTGACTTGTACTTTTTGTCAGAGAACCCTAAGACAGTAGGTCCCTGTTGTGTTCTTCTTTATCTTGATTGTGTACAGTCATTGACTTGCTTGTGTTAGAGAATTCCAAGGGACTAGATCATCAGGTCCTTGTTGTGTTCCTCCCTTTGCTGATTTTTTGGTTCACATTAAATGTATGTCCTCTTCGCCGGGTGCTCTATCTAGTTCTTCATGACAAGTTTGTTAGATCATCAAAATATAAAACATTGAAAACCCATCAATTTCCCCCTTTTTGATGATGACAAATTTAGGCATGGACAATATTTGTTTAGAGCAGAAATAACTAGATGAGATGCCCAGAAGGTCGCCCTTAATCTAAGATCTCCATCATTCTTACACTTAAGTTCCCCTTTAATCTAAGATTTCCATCATTCTCACACTTATGTTCCCCTCTAATCTAAGATATCCCTCATTATTTTCCCCTTTTTTGGCATCATTAAAAAGGACAGAACTTAAGAAGAACACCAGCAGGCAATAAGCATAAAGAAGTCTAACACAACTAGCTCATGCCACATATGTGCACACAACATGACAGAAAAGAGTAGCCAGAGGAACATAGGATTGTACAAGCAACAAGATGGAAGCTGTTTCATTAATGTTTACATCAGACTGAGTAATTCAGGAGTAGCAATGGTTAATTACAACATGCCATCACAACAAAAACATGCAAACAAAAGTAAAACATCAGCCACAGGAGGTTGGAGCAAAAATAGCTTGACACAAGGAGGATCCTAGGGGATACTAAAGGAGGAGGCTTGGAAGAAAAGACAATTATGGTTTTGAGAACCAGGTCTAGTCTAGCATTTGCGGACAATTGTTCTCCAAGTAATTGAGCTCGAAGTCTCTTTATTTCCTCAGAAGCTACACTTTGAGCGTTGATCAGCTGAGAGATGGTCGAGATGCTTCCACCAACCTTTTCAATACATTTACATTCTTCTAGAGTTGTCTTAGAGAAGGTTTGCTTACGCGTGCTCACACTGAGATTCCCCAAGGGAACCTTATAGAATCTGAACACCTGAGTGAGGAGGAAGCCATAAGGTAACCCATAATTTCCACCTTTGAAATTTGCCACCTTCTGCATACGGTCTATCATGATTTCAGGCAGATTGATTAGGACTATGTCCGATCTTGTAGCAATAGAGCGCCTCTCAGAGCGGGGTAAGAGCACTTTATTGACTAGTTCAAAGAGAAGCTGGTACTCAGGAAGCAAAACCTTCTTATGAACATGTTCCCCCTGTTGAATACCTTGTTCTTTCATGATGGCTCTCCGAAAGTTTACTCCACATACACCCTTAACTGAGAACATACCTTCACATGGAATTTTGAGAATCTTTCCTAACGTCAAAGCGTCGAGTACAATGTCTACTCCATTTAAAAGTGCACAAATGTGATCCCCTTCAACTGTGAAAAGAGATGCGTAAAAAGTTTGTACTGCATCTCCGTACACCAGCGACATTCTCTCTTCAAACAAGTGTTCTTATTATTGAAATTCCACAATCTCCAGAATTTGTCTCATGCCTGTCATCTCCGAAATTGCTGGATCAAATGCACGATCCCACAAGACTTTCTGAGTTCTTAGTCTCTATTGCCAAAGACCACCATCACGGGTCATAGACCTTATTGTACCAGGTTCCTTAGGAGTTTACTCTTTTTATTTGCTAGACCCTTCGGCAGACTTTCCTTTCTAGCTTGCCATCCCCACAGTATTTTCCTCAGACACGACTAGATCAGTTAGACTTCGTTTAGACTTGCTACTATACTTCACAGATGACCCTTTCTGTTTCTCAACAGTTCCATCGATGGCTTTTTTCATAGACTTTTGAATTGTCATAGATTGTTTTATTAAGGAACCAGGTTCCTTGGAAGAATCTTGGTCTATTTGGTTTTCTTAGCGATTCCATAGGCGTTGAGCACTATCCATACACTATTTTCAAGTTATGTTCTTTCTTTTAGCTACACCATTTTGGTGTGTGATGTCCTTGGTGTTTGAGAAATTATGAGTGACCCCTTCTCCCCACCTCCAGCATCTGGTGAACTCAAGTCCAAGTGACACTTCAAGTTTGGCAGACCAAGGATCAGGTCCTGCATCATCTTGTGGAGATTTATAATTGGGGGGGAGAGGATGTTCTTGTTTGTTTTGTCCACTGAGACCACTTGGCAAGTTATCAAATTGGTAACTACATTTTTTAGGCCATTCACACCGTGCTCGCTCCCACTTGAATGCTGAAAAAACCTTTCTACCTTTTCATTCACAGAGAATATACCATTTACTTCCTTCTCAAGGATACATTCCCTTCCTTCAAGGCTTTCAGTGAGAAGAAATTCATTATGTTTTCAGCTATGTGCTTTAAGCGTCCACTAACCATAGTTTATCGCAGTCTGCTTCCTCTCACTGTTCCCTGCTTATGAACATCAAATGTTAGATTTAGGAACCTAAACTAGTTTGGGTCCCTTGTTATTTATAAAAAGGATGAATGAGAGATTTCCTAGTCCATGCAGGCAATATCTGTTTTTGCGAGTGGTACCTGGTTGTCACGCCCCAAAATCCGAGAAGCGCGACCAGCGCTCAACCGAGTAAACCTGACCGAGCAAGCTTGTTAGGTCTCATTCTACCCAAACTAACTCATGAATAAAGAGGAGATGGACTCCATTAATCAAATTGTATAAACATATAATTAACGATTTCCATTTCATTTTCATTAGCAACTTCATTCGCCACTTTAAAGGTATTACAAGTTGTATACATCATTGCTAAACATCAGTATTTCTATTTTAATTTCCAATACCCGACACTACCCACAACATATCTATGGAGCCTCTAAATACAACTAAAGAATAATATGGAAATGCTGGCAACAAGGCTCGGGCTATACCTTACACAAATACCAAAATAGACTTCAGAATAAAAGTGGCATGAGCCACACAGGGCCCCGAGAGGAAAGGGGCTCACTAATACAGCAACCGGAAAGTGGAGGAGGTGCTACTGTCGGTAGACTGGAGTACCTGCTATTGAACCACCTACAATCATAACACGAATGTAGCGCCCCCGGCAAAAGGGACGTCAGTACATTTGAATTGTACTGGTATGTTAACTAAACACCATTTTACTAGAAAGAACTATCAAACAGGTACAAATAAATAACATGGGTATATCAAAGATGCAATTCGTATAACCTTTCATACAATTTCCAAAACTTAGATTAGGGCATTTCCGTCATATGTTCACCATTGTTCTCAAAACCACCCCCATCTTGAGCGGAGTCCGATCACGACCCGACCGGCTAGGTAACCTCATTTTAGGCATAACTCTCAATCAATATTTCATTTCCCCTTATTCGAAATTCAATACCGGCACATTACCACCATGTGTGCAGTATGGTGTCCGATCACGACCCGATCGGCCAGGTCGCCTTGCCTAGGCATTACTCCTTTCTCATTAGTCAACACCTCTAAATCTTTATTTCACACATATCATATCAATTCCTTGGCACCCAAGGCCACCATTATCACATCATTTCTCTTTTCAATATTCATTTAACAAGTTATGATCATTGACACATATACTATAAAATAATTCAGGTTGCAATCAAAGGTAAGTGAGCACATAGCTAGCATGAATAATTCTTTGTTTCGATGTCGGCTTATAGCCCAAGTATTTCAACACATAATTGAACTTTTTCATCCTTTTCTAATTATCAAGAATGGTACATTATTCACATGGAGGCACATCCTTCACGTATATGTATAGATAATTGCAAATCAATTAATGCGTAATAACAATCAATACACTAACCAATTCAACTCTTACCATACTTTCGTAAATGATAACGGAGCTCAATTTCTAATAAAAATGGGGGGTTTTAGTCATACATAACTCGTTTAAGCTTTCCTTAAGTTACTACAACATTCTGAAAATTCTAGCAATTCCAATCTAGTTTGAGACATAACAAAATTGAACATAAATTAGAAAGGTATTCATGGTTTAAGCTCATTTATGGATTTTATCAAATACTAGTCAAGCATCTTAATTTCAAATCTCTTTTTCAAGGTTTTCTTCATTCCCCAACCAAATCTTTACTTGTTTATGTTAAACAATCTTCCCATAAATCTAAGTTGTACATGCATGTATACATAATAGTATTACACCCAATAATCATACCTCAATACCCCATCTTATACTCCAAACTCGAAATAAAAACCTAGGGTATAGAATCTTACCTCTTAGATGAAGAACTTGTGATTGGGCTCTTTGATTCTTGAAGATTGATGCAAGATGGATGATTTACATGTTTGGTTCCTCTTTCTCTCTCTAGAAATGCTCTCACCTCTCTCAAAAATCAGTAGAAAATGACCCCAAATGAAGCCCCAAAGGCTATATATTAAAATGGGGTCGGGTTATAAAAATTAGAAAATTAAACCTCCGGTGTCAAGTATGCGATCGAAGAACGGACCGCAGAATGACAATGCTGGACGCAGATGCGTCACAGAACTCATTGCCCAGAACTGGGCTGTTCTGCTTCATTCTGCGACCATTTTGCGATCGCAGAATGGTTTTGCGGTTCGCATAGTTAAATCTGTGATCGCAGATTTTATGGTAGAATTGCATTTTTCCAGCTTTTGGTAATTTGATCATAACTTTGTATAGGAATGTATAAATGACGAACGGTTTGAAGAGTTAGAAACTAGACTCGAAGACCTTTCATTTTATAGGTTATACATCACCTAAAATCTTATAGATATTTAGATTTGGTCGTTCAAAGTATGGACTAGTGCAAGATCATTGGGAATTTTAGCCTATTATGGGCTTTTCCAATTTTTCTTAGACTTATGCCTTTCCTTGGACCCCAATTACTTACCATAAGACTTATACACATATTTACCAAATCCAATGGATGTACACCATGTTAATAGCTCATAAAAAATATTATAATAAGCCTACGCGACACGACAAAATCCTAAATTACTTAGCAAAATTTTCCAGGACCTTACATTCTCCCCCCCTAAGGATCATTCGTCCTCGAATGAGGAGTAGAGTCCGACTTGAATGCTTAATATAATAAATCTCTTTTCTTACCTACCTCAAGACCTTAAATTTTGACTAACTCCAAAACTTTCCAAAAATTTCGGCAGAGTCTCCTTTGTAACTAGGCCTATCCACCTGCCAGAGAATCACCAAAACCGTCTTAACAACACATCCACAACTAGACAGAGCACCACAATGTATATATCAACAATACTAATCTCAGTATTACAAGCACTACATTATCATAAGGATACCAGAACATGGACTGCACAGTTTTAGATCAAAACACCTATATGGTACCTTTCAAGTCAAAACTAATTGATATTCAATCAAGCAAAAATATTTTCCTTCCACGGCACTTTCAGCCTTCCAGATGACCTTCTTAACTTACAAGCTCTATCATGACACATTCTCAGAAATAATATCAACTCCCAAACATACATAACAAGCGTGACAGATAGACACCTCGCATGAGTTAACTATCCATTGACTTTACCTTTAATAATTTCCAATGTACAATTTACATTCCACCGGATATTGCAATTCATGGTAACAACAACAATCCACAATTCCATCACATGGCATCAGACCATCAAGAATGTCATTTCATAGTAACCAAACAATCATGTGTTCATAATAGTCCTTACCAGCCATTAATGTAATCACAAAGGTGTTCATCAACAAGAATATAATTTCATTTCAATCAACAATCCATATGAAGTCAAGCCACGATGATTCTTGCCAGTAGTGCATCATATAGGATATTACCATGATCATATAGTTCAATCAAATCAATTCATACCTCTCTTTTATCACTACCTTTTTAGACATAAACATATGGAAACACAAAGTATATGAGGAACAGTTACGGGGAACATCATACTCCTAGTGCAACCTAATGTGTAATACACTTATGTTAACTTTATTATCAACTCGCATAACATCTTCAGGGGAAAATATAGAGAATAGCCTGCTCACCCTCCAAACTCTAAACCTCTAGGCGAACACTCACACTAAACCCTTGATGACCTTCAACAATTTCTCTAAGATGTCCTATCATAAACTGACCATAAAATTACCTATCCAATATATGCTCACATTGTGAAACTTCGTCTTTGACTTGTTTAAACTTACAATACCCAATGGATCTAATACAGTGAGGAAGAACATAGTTCAAGATCAGGCTGGAGTTATGCAGGAATCCATTAATGTGCTGAGCAAAGCATTTGATGAGGTTATATGCTAAGATACACATGAAGGTTACTACTAACAATACTGACATGGTTAATTATTGTGAGGACATCAATTATTAGACAAATAAGTCATAGGGGTAACTCGTACATTGGCAATAGAAACCATTAAGGAGGAATACTCAAGTACGTGAACCACTCATTTTCTAGAGTGAAGGGTAATTCTGTTTAACAAGAATAAAAATACTCTGGCACCTTGAATGCGATATGGGTTTCAAAATACATGAATTCGAATTACACTCTTAACATTACTTGACACACGGAATCTATGCCATAAGTCCTCGAGGATGAAAAAAAGTTGAACGCTTATGAGATTATCATATTTCAGACAGCTTAACACTTCCTGATAATTGATCATATACGAGGGAACTAAAGATACGACCACTTGTCTTTCAAATCAATATGCTCATGATATGTGCAAAAATCTGTAGGCATCTAATCTCATCCCTTTCTAAAGTAAAACCACATAGCTCGGACATCTAGATGTTGGGATGAAATCATGTACTGGTTAGAGGTTTCCTGTTGGTTAACATGATGCTCCAGGAAGAGAGAAAAATAGCACTCCTATCCACCCAAGGGGGTGTAATACCAAGGGTAGTAAAACTCCCCTCACATGAAAAAGATATATTCAATACTTCTAAAAGTCGAGTGAGAAGAAATCCACGTAACCCATCCAATCCGACCCATTTGAGACTTTGGAAAAGGGGATGCAATTTGGTTTGAAATCAGGGAAATTTTAGCCCGAGGTTAAAGGAAAATCATTACTTTTGAAACCCATGGGACAAGCCCTCGTAGTCCTAGAAAATCGATAACAATGGCGAGGAAGTACTTAAAACCATTACGAGTTGGTATAAAATAAGACCTCAAAGTGCCCACATGGATAAGTTCGAAAGAATGAGACGTCTTAATGAATTTATCGAGGAGAAGTAACCTGTGCTATCTAGTCACATGGACAAGTGGAGCAGGTAGATGATTGTTTAGGAAAAACTCTCATAAGAAGTGCGAGCAATATCTTTTTATCCTAACAAAAGCAACATGTCCTCATCCTTAATGCTACAAGACTTTCTCTTTGATGCCATGAAACATAAATAAATTCTACAATGAGAGTTATCAGATGAATTATATAGTAGGGTAGCAAAACTAATGAGCACCATTTGGAACCAACGAGCTTAAACCAAGTTGAAGACATTAGAAGTCTGTAGGAAAGGAGAAATTTGCCCACTCTTGGGGTGCTTATAGAGTACATAAAAGTGAGGTTAATTAAATCATATCATATAATTGGATAACTAGTCGAGACATTGATATCGCATTGAAGACTACGGGTAAACAACACATGATGCAAGATAAATTACAGAAGTGAGAGAGCCTTATGGAAGTAATCTCTACATTATAACCACTAGGAAGGGTGGTAATATAAAGCGATTACGAGAAGCTACCCTTTTTTTTGAAAGAAGATCTCTGTATGAAGTCACGTGATGTATAGCTCTAGAATTCAAAAATTCAATTGTGTTTAGCAACTCAACTTTATAATGAAGCATTACAACACACTTCTATACAACCAGCTATTACAAGCCATATAGGGAGATGCTATAAGACTTGACTGAGAGAAAGGTTTTGACATACGAATGTGTTACTAGGTGTATTCCTCCTTGGCCAACCCAAAATTAAAAGGCGAGACTTAGACTGATAAGCAGATTGTTAGACTAGCACAAGTGTAGATAATCCATTATCGGAAAGAGATCATTCAATTTCAGTAATTGCGGCATGCTATCAACCCTTGATGAATCTTAAAGTGATATGAGAACCCAATGAGATAGTATTAGAATAATCATGGAGGGTTTGAAAATGTTCATAATGAGTTCTTTATGGATTTTAACTTGAGAAATACCCAGATGCTAATGAAATACAAAAGAATATGAGAAACATGTGTCGTGCTATAATAACCCCCAAAGGTGTGCTTGGTCTTGACAGAGAGCATAGTAGGGGTCCTTACGAGAAAATAAGTGTTACCATGACTCATGGAAGGATATGTTCTCTCATGATTATCGAACAAGTGTGGAGAAACTGGCACAATGGATTCACTAACTAAAGAACACAATGAACACATGTTATAGAGGTGTAAAGAGAAAATAAATATATGTTATGAGCTGGACATGCTTCTGCTATATTAACTCCCAACTGCAATATATGACCAGACCACGAGCAACCTTAATACTAGAACAAAGTGAGCTACCTACAGCGGGAGGTACCAAGTGGACACGAAAGTTATGGCAAAACAATATTTTCCTATGACGGGGATGTGAGGATCCCAATTTTCAGAGATACTTTATGCACACAGTGACCATTTCGATTTACATGAACTCCTGTGATAGGTGTTAAGGTATACCCTTATGTTACTTGGCAGTGCGAAGCTTTCATGATGATATTCGCAAGAGAGTAGATTGATTGTTCAAACCATATAAGCCATATACACAACTGAGTAAAAGAGTGACTCGAGAAGGATCGCAACGCTGGGATGCTTTGCATGGAACTTGACACCACACAGGTAAATTTTACAATGGTGCATGTATAGACATGAGCGAGTAGATTTTGTCCAATTAAATAAAAAGATTCTGTACGAAATTCATCGGATATACTCCCTTAGTGAGAATTTAGGAAAAGCAAGTGGGAAGTATCAATCCTAGAGTTATAACTCAATTCAAGGACATAATTATAGAACTTAGTTTCACAAGAATGCAAATAAGAGAATTCACAATAGAGTAGACTCACGAATAGTGCATCTCGTTCAAAGAGTTGATACGCACAATGTTTTGTTATTCAGTACCTGGTTAAGGCCACGTTTATGAGAACTCTTCAATATGGATGTACATATACAATGAGTAGAAATTCTGATTTGACTCACTTAATGACGTTAGATTGATAGGGCAATAGCTTAATCGATACCCCTCGACTCCACATCTCAAACGTACGTAGGTAACATACTGATATACCACATAATCTGATGGTGCAGAGACATCAATAGGGACAAGGACACTCCCCTCTTAGCAATATGTTTTACCAATCCATACACATCTCAATACATTCTCCTAACAAGTCCTTGGGCAATCCACTCGGACTCAATAGTGCGATCAATCCCTCCTTACATGCTTCAAATTCGCGGATTATGCCATCAAGGTTACCAATCTTGAGAATAAGCCTTAGAGAGAAAATTAGCTCCCTAACCTGAGCTCTATTGCACGATTGGAGTAACAAAGAAGGTTGAAATTCCTAAATGTCCGAATAGCCTCCAACTTATAGATATGGTCGACAACACAATGATAAGAAGGACTCTACTAGACATGGCTCCGAGGGATCCCAGGACACTTTAAAACCTGAGGCTCTGATACCAAGTTTGTCACGCCCCAAAATCCGAGGAGCGCGACCGGCGCTCAACCAAGTAAAACCGACCGAGCAAGCCTGTTAGGTCTCATTCTACCCAAACTAACTCATGAATAAAAAGGATATGGACTCCATTAATCAAATTCTATAAACATATAATTAACGATTTCCATTTAATTTTCGTTAGCAACTTCATTCGCCACTTTAAAGGTATTACAAGTTGTATACATCATTGCCAAACATCAGTATTTCTATTTTAATTTCCAACACCCGACACTACCTACAACCTATCTATGGAACCTCTAAATATAACTAAAGAATAATATAGAAATGCCGGCAACAAGGCTCCGGCTATACCTTACACAAATACCAAAATAGACTTAGAATAAAAGTGGCATGAGCCACGCAGGGCCCCGAGAGGAAAGTGGCTCACCAATACAGCTGCCGGAAAGTGGAGGAGGAGCTACTGTCGGTGGACTGGAGTTCCTGCTATAGAACCACCTACAATCATAACACGAATGTAGCGCCCCCGACAAAAGGGACGTCAGTGCATTTGAATTGTACCGGTATGTTAACTAAACACCATTTTACTAGAAAGAACTATCAAACAGGTACAAATAAATAACATGGGTATATCAAAGATGCAATTCATATAACCTTTCATACAATTTCCAAAACTTAGATTAGGGCATTTCCGTCACATGTTCACCACTGTTCTCAATACCACCGCCATCTTGAGCGGAGTCCGATCACGACCCGATTGGCTAGGTCACCTCATTTGAGGCATAACTCTCAATCAATATTTCATTTCCCCTTATTCGGAATTCAATACCGGCACATTACCACCATGTGTGCAGCATGGTGTCCGATCACGACCCGATCGGCTAGTTCGCCTTGCCTAGGAATTACTCCTTTCTCATTAGTCAACACCTCTGAATCTTTATTTCACACATATCATATCAATTCCTTGGCACCCAAGGCCACCATTATCACATCGTTTCTCTTTTCAATATTCATTTAACAAGTTGTGATCATAGACACATATACTACAAAATAATTCAGGTTGCAATCATAGGTAAGTGAGCACATAGCTAGCATCAATAATTCTTTATTTCGATGTCGGCTTATAGCCCAAGTATTTCAACACATAACTGGACTTTTTCATACTTTTCCAATTATCAAGAATGGTACATTATTCACATTGAGGCACATCCTCCACGTATATGTATAGATAATTGCAAATCAATTAATGCGTAATAACAATCAATACACTAACCAATTCAACTCTTACCATACTTTCGTAAATGATAACGGAGCTCAATTTCTAATTAAAATGGGGGGTTTTAGCCATACATACCTCGTTTAAGCTTTTCTTAAGTTACTACAACGTTTCAAAAATTCTAGCAATTCCAATCTAGTTTGAGACATAACAAAATTGAACACAAATTAGAAAGGTATTCATGGTTTCAGCTCGTTTGAGCATTTTATCAAATACTAGTCGAGCATCTTAATTTCAAATCTCTTTTTCAAGGTTTTCTTCATTTCCCAACCAAATCTTTACTTATTTATGTTAAACAATCTTCCCATAAACCTAAATTATACATGCATGTATAATTAATCGTATTACACCCAATAATCATACCTCAATACCCCATATTATACCCCAAACTCGAAATAAAAACCTAGGGTATAGGATCTTACCTCTTAGATGAAGAACTTGTGATTGGGCTCTTTGATTCTTGAAGATTGATGCAAGATTGGATGATTTACATGTTTGGTTCCTCCTTCTCTCTCTAGAAATGCTCTCACCTCTCTCAAAAATCAGTAGAAAATGACCCCAAATGAAGCCCCGAAGGCTATATATTAAAATGGGGTCGGGTTATAAATATTGGAAAATTAACCCTCCGATGTCAAGTACGCGATCGCAGAACAGACCGCAGAATGACAATGCTGGCCGCAGATGCGTTGCAGAACTCATTGCCCAGAATTGGGCTGTTCTGCTTCATTCTGCGACCATTCTGTGATCGCAGAATGGTTTTGCGGTTTGCATAGTTAAATCTGTGATCGCAGATTTCACCGCAGAATCGCATTTTTCCAGTTTTTTGTAATTTGATCATAACTTCGTGTAGGAATGTCCAAATGATGAACAGTTAGAAGCGTTGGACACTAGACTTGAAGACCTTTCATTTGACAGGTTATACATCACCTAAAACCTTATAGATATTTAGATATGATCGTTCAAAGTATGGACTAGTGCAAGATCATTGGGAATTTTAGCCTATTATGGACTTTTCCAAATTTTCTTAGACTTAGGCCTTTCCTTGGACCCCAAATTACTTACCATAAGACTTATACACATATTTACCAAATCCAATGGATATACACCATGTTAATAGCTCATAAAAAATATTATAATAAGCCTACGCGACACCACGAAATCCTAAAATTACTTAGCGAAATTTTCCAGGGCCTTACACTGGTCCTTTGTTAGTAGTCACTCTATCAGTAAACATTTTGTTCTTCTGAGCAGACTGAACCCTGGCCTGGCAATTTTCTTTTAAATGGCCATTGTTCCTACAGTGGGTACATAGCCAGTTATCAGGTACAATGACATACTTGTTGTGCGGGTTGTAGGGGGTTTTCTCCCTTTGGAACCTGATGCCCTACTTGTTCCCACTATTATTGAGATACATGGCAGTGACAGCATCAGAGGACCGGGTCCTCTTTAGGGATTTCTCAAGATCATTTCTTACTTTCTCCAACTCATCTTGGAGTTACTGATTCCTCTCGAGTTCACTGCAAAGGTTGGTTTTTACAACATTCAACTCTTTTTCAAGCATGATGTGCGTCTCACTGACTACTTCCTTCCCTTTTCCCAAGACTTAGATTCATGTGCTCTCTATTGAGTCCCTCAATGGTTTCCTCTAGATCAGTGTATATTGCTAACAGGTCATCCCTTTCCTCTTTAGTAGATGCAACGTTTTTTTTCTAAGGTGTGTTTCTTATTGTTAAGGCCTTCTATTGTTTCTTATAGATCAACAACTACCACAATCAGGTCGTCTCTATCATTTTCCACACTAGTTTTTCTTTTATTCAAGGCCTCCTTTTCTATTTCAAGATTAGTTATGGTCTCATCTCGATCTACTACACAGACCACTAGATCATTTGTAGATTGCTCTGCCTCTGTTAGTTCTATTGTGAGGGTCTCCTTATCATTTATTAGGCTATAATAGGCATCAATTAAAACATTTGATAAAGACCTTAGCTTCTTAGAAGAATAGGATTTCAAATTTCTCTGAACATCCCGGAAGCTTACCTCATCATCTTCATCGTCATCATCTGACTAAGCCATCAACGCGAATAGTGAATGGTATTTTGTTGCTTCAGTTTCCACTGCCATCAAGGAAATGACTTTTGTGTCTGATCCCCTTTCGAATTCACTTGAGGATTCTCCCCAGGTAGCAAGAGCCTGCTTACCAATATTGTCTGCAATATTTTTTCGATTGAATCTTTTATCTGGAACCAGGTTCTTTTTTCCTGCTTTGTCAGAATTTTGCTTGTACTGCTCTTATTTTGCGAGTGGGCAGTCTTTGATGAAATGCCCTGGCTTTCCACATCTATGACAGATATTGTTGTTCCTTGCTTTACTTAAACTACCCCACTTTAGTATACCACCATTTATTCGAACCATCTTTTGAAATCTCTTAGTGAGATAGGCCATGTAACTATCTTCATCACTTGAATCACTGTTTTGAGCCTTAAGCGCCAGGTTCTTTTCTTTCTTGGGCTCTCTTCTTTCACTGTCTTTCTTTCTTTTCATCTCGTATGTCTTCAGATTACCAATCAACTCATCCATAGTCAGAGTCTGTAGATCTTTAGCTTCAGTAATGGCATTTACCTTGCTTTCCCAAGACCCAGGTAGGACATTGAGGATTTTCCTTATGATGGGTGTGCATATCTTGTATAGATTCATCATCCTTCATCCTAAAGAGCTCAGATTCTGTGGTGAGCATGTTAATCATGGATTGTTTGACCGGAGTGGTTCCTTCATGAGCAGTTTCCAACGCCTCCCATATTTCTTTGGCAATTTCACAAGCTGAGACTCTGGTGTACTGATCAAGTCCTATGCCACATATCAAGATTTTCTTGGCACGGTAGTTCTGTTCTATAGTTTTTCTGTCAATGTCGGTGTACTCTCTTTTTCCTTTCGGCACCATTTGCCATGTTTCTTCAATCTTCTTCATGGGAACATGTGGACCATCACATATAGTGTCCCACAATTCTGAATCTTTTGCCATCATAAAATCGTGAATACAGGTCTTTCACCAACCATAGTATTGACCATTGAATCTGGGTGGTCTATAGGTTTATTGTCCTTCTTCAAAGTTTGCTGGAGCAGCCATTAGAGGATCCTTCCTAGGTGTTAGCCTGATAGGAAAAACCCGCTCTAATACCAATTGATGAATTGCATGAGTCCACCAAACTATAGAGTACCTGGTCCTCTATTAGATGATGCCTAGAATGCAGTAAAGACTGAAGGTAAAGAAGGTAGATTATTTTCTACGTGAAAAAACCCACAAGGGGATAAAAACCCACGACCTTCTCTCGTAGGCTTTTAACTCAACTAACTTGTAATATACCTATTACAAGCCACTTTGCAAAAACCTTATTTCAAAGACTTTAACTTGTGATACAATCACCGCAAGCCACTTTATAAAGAAACCTATTGCAAAGACTTTAAACTAACTTGCGATGCAACCACCACAAGCCACTCTATAACTATCCTAGTTACAAAGGCTTTAAACTTATGACTATTCCTAGTCACAACATAAACTCTGAAGTTTACGAATTTTGGTTTGTTCCTAAGACAACGCTTCTAAGAAAGCAAACTAGGAATTACAATGAAGAGTAAAACAACAAGATTACAACTCAACTATGGATGTACATGAACTTGTTGAGAAACTGATCCTTAGTGGAGTTGTCTTCTTGTTATTTACACACCAATGACTTCAATACTAGATGAACTTTGTTACGCTTGAGAGAATATCACTGAATGCACAAAGAGTAGTGTGTCTTGCACCAGGTTATTTTATCATGAAAGATTACACAATAGATAGTGATGTCAACTCAAGGTGTATACTTCTTCCCAATGAGAAGTGACTGATGTACAGTCTGCACAGCCACTTTTGGGAAGTTGCGTTCCAGTTGGATAGTGGGCTTTGTACTTCCTGTCAGGACACACCAACAGACTAGATCCTAGTTGTGTTCCTCTTTTGTAACAGTTGCCAAATGTTCACTTTCTTCTGTCATGTTCCATCTGTGTACTTGACTTGTACTTTTTGTTAGAGAACCCTAAGACAGCAGGTCCCTGTTGTGTTCCTCTTTATCTTGATTGCGTACAGTCATTGACTTGCTTGTGTCAGAGAATCCCAAGGGACCAGATCATCAGGTCCTTGTTGTGTTCCTCCCTTTGCTGATTTTTTGGTTCACATGAAATATATGTCATGTGTGCCGGGTGCTCTATCTGGTTCTTCATGACAAGTTTGTTAGATCATCAAAACATAAACATTCAAAACCCATCAAAGCTTTAGCTGGAAATAACCAAATCGTTTAGAAAGTTTTCTAGGTATTCTGCCTTTATTTTTTGATGATCAACTTCCTTTTTAATGATATTGCATTGAGTAATCCACCTATTTTGTTTAATCATCTGATATCCGAAATTCTTGACTCATCCTAATATGCTCCACTATGGGAATATGATATTTCCTACCCAAAAAAAAATTATTTTCAAAGTTCCGGCTGAATGGTGAAAAGATCAGACTAGCCTACCGCGCAAAAGAGATTTCAGCTTTTCTTCCTTTCTTTTAATTTTTAATAATAATAGCTTTGATTCGACTTAATAGACAATCAGCTACAACCCATAAACACATCATTTGTTTTTATTCATATTAAGATGTATGAATTTGAATACATATCTGATAATAAGATATTATCTCTAGATCTGAAGACTGAATTGTTAAGACAATCTGTTTTTTTTAGATATAAATGTGTGTAGTTTATATATATTTTTGAATAATAAATATGGAATTGAAATATAATACTTTAATTAAATATATACCAATAAAATATTTTAAAAAATCTTAATAGAAAATAATAATAAAGTTGCTTCATCGTTTCATCTTGTTTCAAATCTTCTCAAGCTTTCAATGTCGTAATTCCAAAAATCTCCTATCTTGCATATCAGGGTTTCTTCGTTTTAAAGGAAAAAAATATGAATCTTTTGCTCCCGTAAGAAAAGTATGTTGCTATGTAAAATAAGTAGGCGTTTGGACATAAGAATTGTAAAATTCGAAAAATGGTCAAAATTTAGAGTTGTGTTTGGAGATAAATTTTAATTTGGGTTGTTTTTGAAGTTTTGTGAGTGATTTGAGTGAAAATTTAAAAAAATAACTTTTTGTAGTTTTTCAAATTTTCAAAATTTTCAAAAATACATCTTCAAGTGAAAATTTAAAATTTTATGAACAAAAGCTGATTTCGAAAAATAATAATTTTTTTTGGAAAAATCTTCAATCAAATTTTATGTCCAAACGGGCACTTAAGTCAGAAAAGTATGTTGCTATGTAAAATAAACTCCCAGTAACTCGATAAGAAACCAACAATGTTTTTTACAGAGGTTATATTATCCTTGGTCGTTGGTTGTCTTCTATCATAATTAGTGCATCAATTCCACGCTGGTATCCACGTTTTTGGGTGGATAGGATTGCACATTTTAATGGATGAATTGCAGAGCGTTCAAGCTAAAGAAAAGAATTACTGGGGAGGGATAGTAGAATTGCACTATTGTTTACATTACAATCAAGATTAGTTGGGAGAAAAGTTTGTTGGGTTTGTTATTAATAAATAATAACAAAAGAGGTGTGAATGGAAAACGGTGGGAAAAGAAATGGAGGAAAGTGAAATTTTGAATGAGTTCATTTCACTTATGCATTTTGTCTCTCATTGGTATAAGGAAAGAAAATCGTTGTGTATATAAAGAGAAGCTCATCTTTTAGCTCTTAAAGAGCTAAGAAGAAGGCAAGCCTCGCGCCGCAGCCATCGTCGTTCGCTCGGCTCGGCTTCGGCTTCACATTGATTAATCTTTTTGGACAAAATTCTTTTCAAATATTTAGTTAATTAATTAAATTAATTTAAAAAAATTCAATCCGTAGTAACCCATGACCCGCGACCCGGTTCGGTCCGACCCATTTTCTTTCCCGAATTATTTTAAATCCATTTTAAATTTTTCCCGCAATATTTCAACAACCATGGTTATTCTGAAACAGTGTCACACATGTTCCAATAGATATGGCTGTTCTGAAAGGTTGCAAACCTTTTCAGAAACATCACCAAAATTGGCTATAAATACACCTTCAAATCCCAGAATATTTACTTACGAAATTTTCTGATTCTTCTTCTTCTTCTTCTGCACAAAAATATTCCAGTGTGTTTTACAACCATCGAGTGGTTCGCCAATCACCAGAGTTTTAAATCGTTCTATCCTGTGAGGATATATTCCAGAACCTCGGGTACTTGAGGGGAATAATTTCCTTAAGGACACACTGTGTATTCAGTGGGCTCGATTTCTTCCTACAACGTTTTTAAAATTTATTTTGAAGAAGTTTACTGTTTTCAGAATTAATTACTACTAACTTTCTGTTTTTGTTTTCAGAAAGATTGTTATTTAATTTATTTTTAGCAATACAGATATAATAACAATCTTAAGGAAATTATACTTATTATATTCTGTATTCTGCCTGAATTTTACTATTATGATTTGAAGATATAAAAACTTCATCAGGTTATTGAAATTCAGAAAACGATTTGAAGAACATAAAAACTTTATCGTTTTTCTGTAAAACAGTATATAAAAACATTAGTTGTTTTTTACGTACTGTTTATTGATTAAAGTATTATTTACTGTTTTGGTTTTGCCATTAATTGATTTCTTCTGTTGTTGACAGTAAGAAATGGCAAATAAAAATGGAAATCCTTCTGCGACTGTTGGCGCGACAACGATAGCCTCGTCAAGTCGCACTGCTGTTCCTCCGGCTGAGAAATCGGGGAAATTTTCTGGAACCAACTTCAAATGATGGCCGTAAAGGGTTTGCTTCTAACTTACCACACTTGATATGCAGAAATTCACTAGTGAAGAGCCTCCAGTGCATGTTGTGGACATACCGGATAATAAAAAGTTCATGGTTGTTGAGGTGTGGAAGCAGGCAGATTTTCTTTGCAAAGGCTATATCTTAAGTGCTTTAGAAGATGACTTGTACAATGTGTACAGTGCAATGAATACTTCGAAAGAATTATGGGAAGCACTTGAGAAGAAGTATAAGACAGAAGATGCATGCTTGAAGAAGTTCGTGGTTACCAAGTTTCTAGACTATAAAATGATAGACAGCAAAACTGTAGGAACCCAAGTTAAGGAGCTTCAACTTGTTTTTCACGACCTTATTGCTGAAGGTATGGTCGTAAATGAAGCATTTCAAGTGGCTGCTATGATTGAAAAATTGCCTCCTTCGTGGAGAGATTTCAAGAACTATCTTAAGCACAAGCACAAAGAAATAAAGTTGAAAGATCTTGTGATACGTCTAAAGATCGAGGAAGACAACAAAACAACCGAGAAAAAGTCTCGTGGAAATTCAACGATCATGGGAGCTAATATCGTTGATGAGACTGCTCCAAAAATTAAGAAGAGGAAGAGGTCTTCTGGACAAACTAAGGAGCAGAACAAAAATAAATTCAAGGGCAGCTGCTATAATTGTGGAAAAGTTGGTCACAAGAGCCCTGATTGTCGTCTCCCAAAAAAGGATAATAATAAAGGACAAGCCAATATAGTGGAGAAGAATAATGACATTTATGATCTTTGCACAGTGCTTTCCGAATGCAACCTAGTTAGAAATCCGAAAAAGTGATGGATTGACTCTGGAACTACTCGACATGTTTGTGCTGTCAAAGAAGCATTTGCGACTTACTCTACTACTGGTTCGGAAGAAGAAATTTCCATGGAAAATAATGCAACAGCCAATATTGAAGGTTATGAGAAGATATTCCGGAAGATGACTTCCGGCAAGGTGTTAACGCTCAACAACGTTCTTCATGTTCCTACTATTAGGAAGAATTTAGTTTCTACTTCTTTACTTGTAAAGAATGGATTCAAATATGTATTTGTTTATGATAAAGTTGTTGTAAGCAAGAACGAAATGTATGTTGGTAAAGGCTACCTCACGGAGGGCCTTTTCAAACTCAATGTAATGGTTGTTGATAGTATGAATAAAATTTCAGCTTCTTCTTATTTATTAGAGTCAAATGATTTATGGCATATTCATTTAGGACATGTCAATTATAAAACCTTGTGGAAGTTAATTAATTTAGAAGTATTGCCTAAATTCGAGTGTAATAAATTAAAATGTCAAATATGTGTTGAATCTAAGTTTGTAAGACATCCTTATAAGTCTGTTGAAAGAAATTCAAATCCTTTAGACTTAATTCATACTGACATTTGCGATATGAAGTCGACATCATCTAGAGGTGGGAAAAAGTATTTTATTACTTTTATTGACGATTGCACTAGATATTGTTATGTTTATTTGCTTGATAGTAAGGATGAAGCAATTGAAGCATTTAAGTAATACAAGAATGAGGTATAAAATCAATTGAATAAAAAGATCAAAATGATTAGAAGTGATAGAGGTAGAAAATATGAATCTCCATTTGCAGAAATATGTTCGAAATATGGAATTATCCATCAAACTACTGCACCTTACACACCTCAATCCAACAGAATTGCGGAAAGGAAAAATCGGACATTAAAAAAAATGATGAATTCTTTATTAATAAGTTCCAGATTACCGCAGAGTTTGTGGGGGGAAGCTATCCTTACAGCTAACCGAATACTCAACAGAGTACCCCACAGCAAAACGCAATCTATTCCATATGAAAAATAAAAAGGAAGAAAACCTAACTTGAAATATTTCAAAGTGTGGGGGTGTCTAGCAAAGGTACAGGTTCCTTTACTTTAAAGGGTTAAAATTGGACCAAAAATAGTAGATTGCATTTTTATTTGATATGCTACAAATAGTAAAGCACGTCCGTTTTTGGTTTATAAATCTAATAATCCCGAGATACATGTTAATATGGTAATGGAATTAGATAATGCCGAATTCTTTGAAAGCATCTATCCGTATAAAACTGAAAGCAAGTCGTTAAGTGAAAGACCTAAATGACTTCGGGAAGAACCAAAGGAAAATACTCCAAGTATAGAAGATCCAAGGTGTAGCAAACGTCAAAGAACATCTACTTTATTTGGACCAGATTTTGTGACATTCTTGTTGAAAATGAGCCTCAAACTTTTAAAGCAGCTATGTCGTCTTCTGATTCAGCATTTTGGAAAGAAGCAGTCAATAGTGAGATTCAATCAATTTTGGATAACCATACATGGGAATTGGTTGATCTTCCTTCAGGAAATAAGCCTTTAGGTTCGAAATGGATCTTTAAACGGAAAATTAAAGTTGATGGCACTATGGACAAATATAAGGCAAGACTTGTTGTCAAAGGTTATAGACAAAAGGAAGGCCTTGATTACTTTGACACTTACTCGCCAGTAACAAGGATAACATCTATTAGGGTGTTAGTGGCACTAGCGGCCGTATATGGTCTTGAAATCTATCAAATGGATGTTAAAACAGCTTTCCTAAATGGAGAATTGGAGGAAGAAATTTACATGGAACAACCTGAGAGTTTTGTGGTTCCTGGTAAAGAAAAGAAATTGCAAACTTGTTAAGTCGTTTTATGGACTTAAACAAGCACCCAAACAATGGCATGTAAAATTTGACCAAACAATGTTGGCAAATGGATTTAAAATCAACGTGTGACAAATGTGTTTACATTAAAAATACTCCAGGTCATGAAGTCATTGTTTGTTTATATGTTGATGACATGTTGACAATACGCAAAAGTATGGCCGATATAAATGCCACAAAGCGCATGTTGGCTAGCAAATTCGACATGAAAGACTTAGGAGTTGCTGATGTGATCTTAGGAATCAGAATTCGCAAGACTCCACAAGGTCTAGCATTATCACAGTCTCACTACATTGAAAAGGTACTTGACAAGTTCAAGTATTTGGATTTCAAAATTGCCAAGACTCCAATTGACGTGAGTTATGCACTTCAAAAGAATGAAGGTGAAAGTGACTCACAACTGGACTATGCAAGAGTATTGGGAAGTTTGATGTATATCATGAATTGTACGTGACCAGATATAGCATGTGCTATTAGCAAACTGAGTCGGTTTACAAGTAATTCCAATCAAATACATTGGATGGCAATGAAATGAGTTTTGGGGTATTTGAAATATACCCAAAATTATACTTTGCATTACAACAAATATCCTCCCGTGATCGAGGGATATAGTGATGCAAATTGGATCACCAGATCATCTGAAGTTAAATCCACGAGTGGATATGTTTTCACAATTGGGGGTGGAGCAGTATCTTAGAAATCATCCAAACAAACATGCATCGCCCGTTCTATAATGGAATCTGAATTCATAACTTTAGATAAGGTCGGTGAAGAAGTTGAATGGCTCCGGAATTTCTTGGAAGATATTCCATTTTGGCCCAAACCTTTGGCACCTATATGTGTACATTGTAATAGTCAAGCGGCAATAGGTAGGGCAGGGAGCATTATGTATAACGGGAAATCTCGTCATATTCGACGGAGACACAATACCGTTAGACAACTACTCTCTAGTGGTGTTATCACAATTGACTACGTAAAGTCAAGAGATAATGTATCGGATCCACTTACAAAAGGCCTATCTACAGAGGCAGTTGAAAGATCATCAAAGGGAATGGGGTTAAAGGCCTAAGACAAGTCATCATGGCGGTAACTCTACCTAGCAGACTGGAGATCCCAAGAGCTAGGTTCAAAGAGATCAAATAAAGTTATGAATGACGGTTCAAAATTGTCAACTAACTCAACCCATTATCGTGATGAAGATAATGTTCAAAAACGAGGTAAAGCATTAAGGCTTTTTGTTGAGTCAATAAAGCTTAAAGCTTTTTAATGATTTGCTAAGTCTGGCAGGATATGACCAGATAGTGTGTCTTTAAGATTACACGTTTAGGAATCACCTATGTGAGTGTGAAGTGTAAGGCGCTTCAAGGAGAATGAAAGTAAAGGCCCATTCTCTAAGCACTCATGAAACCAGGTGGTGTTCATGGCTGAAACGAACACAACCGTGAGAACCATAGATGGTTAAGGATTGATTATGTGACTTATGTTGTCTAGGTATACAACAAAGCTCGATGGTTCAAAGATATCAAATCTACCGATTGACCGAGTATATCCGATATAAGTTCACTACGAAAAGTTTAAAGGGAAACCTACTTATCCAGATGCAATCAATTCTTGCTTGTAAAACACACACACGTCCGTGCATTCCTTTGAGTTTTTCATGCGGGGGATTGTTGGTTTTGTTATTAATAAATAATAACAAAAGAGGTGTGAATGGAAAATGGTGAAAAAAGAAATGGAGGAAAGTGAAATTTTGAATGAGTTCATTTCACTTATGCACTTTGTCCCTCATTGGTAGAAGGAAAGAAAATCTTTGTGTATATAAAGAGAAGCTCATCTTTTAGCTCTTAAAGAGCTAAGAAAAAGTCAAGCCTCGCGCCGTCGTCGCTCGCTCGGCTCGGTTTCGGCTTCGGCTTCGGATTTGGATTTGGATTTGGATTTGTCAAAGATCGATTGATTGATTAATCTTTTTGGACAAAATTCTTTTCAAATATTTAATTAATTAATTAAATTAAATTAAAGAAAATTCAATCCGGAATAACACATGAACCGCGACCCAGTCCGGTCCGGCCCATTTTCTTTCCCGGATTATTTTAAATCCGTTTTAAATTTTTCCCGCAATATTTCAACAGCCATGGATATTCTGAAACAGTGTCACACATGTTCCAACAACTATGGCTGTTCTGAAAGGTTACAAACCTTTTCAGAAACAACACCGAAATTGGCTATAAATACACCTTCAAATCCCAGAATATTTACTTACAAAATTTTTTGATTCTTCTTCTTCTTCTGCACAAAAATATTCCAGTGTGTTTTACAACCATCGAGTGGTTCGCGGATCACCAGAGTTTTAGGTACCGATACATTGGTGAGTTAAATTGTTCTATCCTGGGAGGATATATTCCAAAACCTCGGGTACTTGAGGGGAATAATTTCCTTAAGGATACACTGTGTATTCAGTGGGCTCGATTTGTTCCTACAATATTTTTAGAATTTATTTTGAAGAAATTTACTATTTTCAGAATTAGTTACTACTAACTTTCTGTTTTTTTTTTCAGAAAAATTGTTATTTAATTTATTTTCAGCAATACAGATATAATAACAAAGTTTAATAAAGCATTGCAGAAAAAGAGAGAGATTGGTTATTTTGCAGAAAGAAAAAGTGATAAACGAAGTTAAGCTTTGGAATTTTTACCTCCTATAGCAAAGGTTAATACCTTATTTATTTTAAATAAATAGAGTACCATTTTAAAAAATTATACTCTATAGTATTGGAAAGATATCTTAAATGCATTGCAGATTATTCTCTTTCCTTATTTTCAGATTTAGTTTCTGTATTTTTAGCTCATTCTTGATTGTACAGATTGTTATTTAGTTTGATTGATTCTTATGGATCCTTTCTTGATTCTTATGGATCCACTCTCTTGTATAAATACCCTGTTAATTATTAATAAAGATCAAGTCTTCTCTCTTCTGAAAACTTCTTTATGGTATCAAGAGCAATTGTGCTTCACAGCTAAAATTTCTGGGCACCTATTTTTTTTCTTCTACTAGCCATGGCTCCTCCAAATGACACCTCTAGTTCCCTCCCAAGCCCAACAGACCCAACGCTAACACCTGAAAATAAAACGACCCTATTGGCTAACCATCAAAATATTACTTCCCCAAATATTGTGGCCTCCTCTAACACCATTTTCTCCTTGAAAAACAATGAACAACTTATCTCCATTAATACTGCCGCTCAAGCCCCACTAAAACTCACCACCACTAACTACCAGTCTTGGAAATATCAGTGGGAAACATTGCTCACTGCTTACGATTTTCTCCAGTTTATATATGAGCCACCATCCCTCGCGGCAACATCTGCCTATAGAAGGCAAGACCATCTTATTAGAAGTGCCATGGTTGCATCTCTTTCACCAGAAATTATACCCTTTGTTACTGATGACAAAACTTCTTGCGCGCTTTGGCAAAACCCTGCCACCACTTATGCCAAGCCATCGCGTGCTCGCATAATGAGCTTGAGAGAAGATCTAAATAATATTCAAAAAAGTAACCTCTCCATTATTGTGTACTTGCAGAAAATTAAAGAAATCTGCACCAAGTTTGCTTCAGTTGGTGTTCACATATCCACTATCGCGCCCCCTTTTTTCCCTCTTTGCATCGGGAGAATCGGGTTTATGACATTTGGGTATGGGACAACACGTTCCTTTTGGGAACTGGGTTTTTGCATTTTTTGAAGAGTCACTACCTAATGATGTATGGTGCATTAGGACACCTACAAGGCTCACTTCTGAGTTTGTTTGATAACTTGAGATAGGGTAAGGGCTTAAAATTATCCTAAGGGGAAGGTGTTAGGCACCCCTCAGGATCCACTAGTGTGGTTCCCTGCCAGACAATTCTTTGTGAATTTGGTGCAATTAACATGTAAGCATATAAGGCTCAAATAAGAGGGGATTTTAATACACAAATGCTTGGAAGTAAAATAGAGCAATCATTAAAAAGCTGATTTTTGAAAAGAAGTCATAATACTTTAAAGGCAAAGAAAGATAGGGGAAGGGGGGTCCAATATTTATTTATAATATGGATCACATCAATGCAATACTCGGTAATCACTCCTCAAAAGAGGGGCTACATGTGGTATTAGCACACCGGTCATCATATCCATATGTACCTTTCCCACCCCGTTAAGGTACTAAAGCGCGAATTGGTCTCGGCCACTATTGCATGCTATTACTTGCCTCATTCTTATCATTCCTGGAGGCACTTAGGACTACTATTCCTAAAAGGGAGGGATATTAACCAGACTTGGAGTTTCAAAGGTGAAAAATATCTAAAGCGACATACAAACCATATAGGACAACACAATAATAGGGGAAGCACATAAACAATGAAGGCTCATATATACCTCCTCAAATAAAGCAATCAAATAGCATGACTCAAACAACAAGCATGGTTTGGAAATATTAGATCAAAAGGGGAGCTTAAGTTGTTGAAGTAGACCAATTTATTATATAACTCAGATAAGAAGTCTGAATCAGGTCTGCCTGCTGGTTGTAGCAATTATTAATTAACAGAAATGGGTTCAGCTTTATTTGTTGTTATTACCTAAGGTTTGCCTAAGTGTTTGGGGTAGAATCTTATGAGCATGGTATCTACTACTAATTCAGAATGTAGCAAAGCAGTAACAAACTTAAAAATGCACTACAACAAAAAGAGACTTTAGCGGCAATAAAAAATAGCATTGGCGGTAATAACAATAGCCGCTACATCATTTACCGGCAATTGGTGTTTAGCCGTGGAAGCCATGGTCGGCAAAGCCTTTAGCGGCACTTCTCAAAAAAGCTGGTAAAAGGTATGACTTATTATCGCTAAAGATTATTTTCTTTATTGGAAAATATTTGCGGCAATATGATGGCTGCTAAACTCACTTTAAAAGGGCTAAGAATGCTCTTTTAACGTCATTTTATAGCCGCTAAATTCAAAATAATTGTCACTAAAAGTCCATATCTTTAGTGGTAATTATTTTGTGGCAATTAGAGTGACAACATCTCTTTTAGAAATGTATTAGTATGCCCTTTTAACGTCCATTTTAGTAAATTCAATTAAATTACCACTAAAAGTCATCTTTAGCAGCAACAGAATGGCTACAATATGCCTGTCGACGCCCCCTTTTTCTCGCGAAATCGGGTTTACGACATTTGGGAAGACAACTCTATTCCCGTTTGGGATTTGGGTTTTGGATTTTGAAGAGTCGCCACCTAATGATTAATTGCATTAGGACACTAAGGGTTTTGAGTTGGAAAACCAGAGTTCGGGTAAGGGCTAGAAATTATCTCGAGGGGAAGGTGTTAGGCACCCCTCAAGATCCACTAGTGTGGTTCCCGGCCATGCTATATTGTGACTTTAAATGCAAACAAACATACAAATAATTCCACAAAAAGATTGCAAGTAGGTATGTATAATGGTTAACAAGTATGTTGAAATTAAGGTCTAGGTGGTCTCATAATTTATTTAAGAGAATGTCCAAGTGCAGAAAAATTAAACAAAGAAGTGAATGAATAGAAATTTTTAGAAGAAAGGAATAGTGCAGGAAATTAAGGAGGAATTTGGTGACTGGAACGAGAGACGGGATTTCATTGATAATAACAAAATTACATAAGGAAAAGGGGGTCCTAGGTTTGTAAAATACATGGATCATCCACACTACACCGATAGCCAACCATACGCATGGTGTTATCGCATGATCATCGTCTCCATGTCTACCCTTCCCACCCCGTTAAAGTAATAAGCGCGGAATGGTATCGTTACTTATTGCATACTATTACCCAACCCAATCATATCAGTCCCGGAGGAATATAGGACTACTAACCCTAAAGGGGAGGGAATTAGTGGGAATTTTGAGAGTTTCAAAGGATAAAATTCAAAGGCGTCATTCAAAACATATACAGCAAGTTTTGGGAGAGCAAGTAAGCAAATATGGCTCAAATAATCCTCCTAAAATTGAAGAGAAGCACTTAGTTTAGCATGTCTTACACATGCTAATTTGATCTGAATTAACTTAAGGCGTAGGATAGGTTGATTTACCACATATTTCCCAGATAGGGAGTCCAGATTAGCCCTACTTAGATGTAGTTGTCGAAAACTTTCATAGTTGATTAATTACTTAACTATTTGCCTATGTGTTAATCGGTACCTGTAGGCATGATATCTATTAATTCAGAGACGGAGGAATAAACTGATTGCAGAGAAAGAATTAGTTACAAGATCATAAGTTCTACGAGTGTTAGACAAATTACCACTAATTTTAGACTTAGGAGCGAGTGGACGATTCAGGTTTAGTTGATAGTTCCTATAGGCATGCTTTCTAAGCGTTACTGATTTTTATCGCTGTTATTGTCATGCAGAGATCCTATAGGTAGGTCATCTATATGCAATTGGTTATTTAACTCCTATAAGTAGATTTGCCTAGTGACAGATGCATATGCAAAATGTAGGAATTCCTATAGGCATATTATCTATATGATATACAGATTTCAGTAACGACTTTATGGGCATGGTATTTATACGAAGTGCATAAAACCTATGAGCGTGGTATCTATATGAGATGCAGAAGTTTTAGAAGTAGTAGTTCCCTTTAAACATGATATCTATATGAGATGCAGAATTTTGAAAGTAGTGACTCCTATAAACATGGTATCTATATGAGATGCAGAATTTTGAAAGTAGTAATTCCTATAACATGGTATCTACATGATATGCAGAATGTTGAAAGTAGTGACTCCTATAAACATGGTATCAACATGAGATGCAGAATTTTGAAAGTAGTGATTCCTATAACATGGTATCTACCCCTTCGCCTGCATTCAATCCCATCCCTTTCACTATCCACCCCAGTAGTTATTACAAAATTATTACAGACCAATTGAATTAGAAAGAAAGTAATTTACATCAGTGATTACATCTACATATAATTAGCCTAATCTAGACTTAGAGTCTAATAATATGAGATAAACCAATTTCCATGATCGAATCTTTTAAAGCCTTTCTCTTATTAGGGATGTGTCAAAGTTCCAAGGAGCTTCAAGAACTCCAGGCAATGCTTACACCCCAAATATCATTGCAGAATCAGATTATAGTGCATTGTGGAAGGGCCAGCCCTCAAATGTCCAAGTTTAGAGGGAACTCGAGGTCCCAAGGCAAGGCTGATAGGAGGGGGAGAGGGGGAGGGGCAGAACTTAGAGGCTAGGAGTAAGTGCAAGTGCAGTATAGGGGAAATGGCAAGCTAGTGGTCATGCCAAGCATTTTTGGGGTGCTGGCACACCCCTGACTAGCTTGTCAGTTGTAACTAGGGGAGTTAGGACCTATTGAAGGTCAGGTTCAGCCCTGGACAACAATTGGGATGCTGCCAGGCTATACCTTAACTCAACATACATAGAGGAGTGGGGATATAGGGATTCATAACAAGCAGGATTCAAGAAAGGAGTAGGTAAGGGCATACCCAGCAATGGGATGTACTGGCACACCTTTTAGCCTACTTAGGGGGTTAGAACTAAGTTCATGAACAACAATTCTTGTTGCCATGCACTGAGTCCCCACTTACAAACATATGAAGGGTAAATGGGATGGGGAACTAGTGTTTACAAGAAAGTAAAGCAAACAGTAGCACATAAGCATTTCAAGGTCAAATTCTACAGAAGGTAGTCATAGGCACAAAGACTGTAAATAAACACATTGGGATGATGCTAGGAATTGAATCAAGACATACTAGCTTTAAAAGAGATAAGCAAAGAAAGCAGTAATATTGTGAAAGCCAAAGTGCAGACAAGAAAATTCAGAAAAGGTTGTGAGAATTATGAGCGTGAAGTCTGAAGTGTATTCTGTGTGTTGTGAAAGGAAAAGGCCGGGTATTTATAGTGTGAAAATCACGAGGAATAAGGTAACAAAATAATTGAAGTTTGATTTTCAATCAGTCACATAAGATTCCCTTTCATTAAGTGATTCAAATTCAAACGGGTATAAAACCAACTAAGGAAAGAAATTAATCAAACTCTTTGTGCAAAGAATGCAATTGAGGGCAAATACATAAAGGTTATTTTAAGGACAAGGTTTTCTGAAAGTACTCGGTTGTATAATTAAGGAAAGAGAATCAATTAACAGCCAAGAAATCACAAGTCCAAATATTTGGTGTGAGAAAAAAAGGTTTTACTCAAGGAAAATCAGTAACAATCAATTAAAGCCCCAAAAAGATTCTGATTCAATTACCAATTGAAATCCTTTTAAAGAAAGATTCGATATATATATATATAAAATCACACAGGCATGCCTAACCACGAAGAATTTTTCCATGACCTTGTAAAATCAGTGAAAAGAATCAAATGCATGAGAGTTTAGCAGTGAGTTAGGGTTCTAAAAACCCTAACCTACATAACTGAATCCTCGGCGGAATCCCAAATTCTAGAGTTTCCACCTTGAATCGAACACAGATATGGAGAGGTAAGTAGTCAAAAAATAGGCTTAGTGGCTTCTTTTAGAAGCTCATAAGAAAGCATGCAAACAAGTAGAAAGATCAAAGCAAACAGAGTGAGGAAACTAGTGGGAACAACTTATAGTAGAATAAGCAGTAGAAGAAGTACATGCTTATAGAGGATGAAGATAGCAGAACATGGTGAAAAACACAGGAGAGAATAATAGCGTAGAAAACACAGTGAAAGAACATTCAATCATGGAGTATGAAACTCAGTAGAAGAACACATAAGAACATAATAGAGCAAGTATAAGAATACAGTAGAAAACGAGTGAGAATGTGGTACAGGAACACAATAAGAGAAATAATACAGATAATAAAGAAAGTAAAAATCATAAAAACACTTGAATACTTTCCAGAAACCCAAAATCGGACAAGAAGGTTTTTGAAAGCAATTTTCAAAGGAAAACTTAGGGAAATCGTTAAAAAATTCACGCATAGCATAGATACATAACAGATCTAAAAGAATCGAAGAAAAAACTCGAATAGTTAGGGTTTCAAAAGAACCCTAGAGTGAGAAAGGCTTTAAAAAAGATCCGATCTAAGTCGGATAAAGTCGGAACTAGACTCAGGAGACTAGAATATGTCGGAGCAAGGCCGGAGATGGACAGAAACCTCGAGTTGGCAAAGATCTGTGTGAAGACCCTCGAAGTCTGTCCTCGATCCTTCAAGCATCAGGCTCATAGGAGCAGTAGGAGGTGAGTATGAGGTTTCCATGGCCTGAGAAGCCATGGATTCCGGTGAGGGTTAGGGTCAGTTTGGGTGGCAACGGCTAGGGTTTGAACGAGGTTGCAAAGAGGATTGGAGAGGAAGGTGATTCAAGGGTGGCGGGTAATGGGTAAGTGATTTAGGGTTAAGGGTGTTGGTGGATTAAAAAAAGGAAAGGGTGTGTGTGAGCCGTTGATCTAACAGATCAACGGCTGGGATTAAAAGAAAAGGCCTGGGCGGGTTATTTGAGTGGGTCAGGGGCGGGTAATTTAGGAATTGGGTCAGGTTTAAATCAAAAATAGGGCTGGGAAATTGGGGGTTTGATTTGGCTAAAATTGAAATGGTAATGGGCTATAAATTAAATAGCCAATTTCTCCCTTTTTAATTTTATTAAAATAGTTAAAATGATTTTAAAAACAAATTAAAAGTACTAAATTAATTAATAATATATAAACGTTAATCAAAAAATACTGGAAATAATTTTATAATTGTAAAACGCTATTAATCGTAATATAGGCTATAACTGCAATTTTAATGCAATTTAGCTTTAAAAATATCAAATAAATTTATAAAAATATGCGAAAGTCACCTTAATTATATTGTGCTGTAAATATGAGGATGAAAATAAATTACTCACCAAAATAATAGTTTTGGGAATAATTATTGGATTTTGTACTGCTAAAATAAACAATAACATGATTTTAAAAATTGGGAGAAATATCAAAATTCTTGGGCATGCTTATATATGCATATACATGCTATTTTGAGAATAAAAAATATGTAGGAAAAAATTGGGTATCAACAGTTGCCCCTCTTTACCCGAGAAGGATGAAAAAGTTGTTGGATAAAGACATGATGACCAATTTTGCCCGAAAGAAATTATATAAAAAGGTTTTGACCGAGCTCTAGCTTCTAAGCTGCTTACATATCCCTGGTATTATAGGAATCAGGCCATACGTAGTTCAGGGAATCCGTCGGCGGAATATGCCGATGGAGATTTCGAATGACGGACGCAATATTCAGGTTGGGATGGTAGGGGACCGTTGGGCTGTGGGAATCGGAGCGAGATTGCCCCTACTATGATGGCCATTGCCAGCTGGTGTACATGCAAATGAGCAATGAATATATCGTGCATAAACTTAAACGTGATGCAAGTTCCCATTGGACCATGAATGTTGTCTTTGGACGAGTAGGATGACGTCCTCAGACCATGACGTCCTGGGCCATGAAGCGTATAATAGAGGATTTGCAGGCTATGAAATGACGTTCTCGGGCTATGAGAATGATGCCTCCGAACCATGATGCCTTTGAATAATGATATGCAAAAGATAAAAGCAGGGGTGCTCAGGCCATGGCATGGCGTTCTCGGGCTATGAAGATGATGCCTCCGAAAAATGGCATCTTTGGACAATTTGGCGATCTTTTAGCCATGGAATGCAGGATTTGGCAATGTTTCAGCCGATGTGAAGCATAAATATAAATGGCGATCTTTCAGCCGGTGCGGGATTTAAATGAAATTGGCGATATTTCAGCCGACACAGTGGTTTAAATAGAGTTGGAGATATTTTTGCTGACATAGAGATTTAAATAGAGTTGGCGATATTTCAACCATGCAAAGATTTAAATAAAGTTGGCGATATTTCACCCATGCAGGATTTAAATAAAGTTGGCGATATTTCAGCCATGCAGGATATAAATAAAGTTGGCGATATTTCAGCCGTGCAAAGATTTAAATAAAATTGGTGATATTTCAGCCATGCAGGATTTAAATAAAGTTGGCGATATTTCAGCCGTGCAAAGATTTAAATAAAATTGGCGCTATTTCAGCCATGCAGGATTTAAATAAAGTTGGTGATATTTCAGTCGTGCAAAGATTTAAATAAAGTTGGCGATATTTCAGCCGTGCAAAGATTTAAATAAAGTTGGCGATATTTCAGCCGTGCAAAGATTTAAATAAAATTGGCGATATTTCAGCCATGCAGGATTTAAATAAAATTGGCGATATTTCAGCCATGCAGGATTTAAATAAAGTTGCCGATGTTTCAGCCGTGCAAAGATTTAAATAAAATTGGCGATATTTCAGCCATGCAGGATTTAAATAAAGTTGGCGATATTTCAGCCGTGCAAAGATTTAAATAAAGTTGGCGATATTTCAGCCATGCAGGATTTAAATAAAGTTGGCGATCTTTCAGCCGATGTAAAGATTTAAATAAAGTTGGTGATCTTTCAGCCATGCAGGATTTAAATAAAGTTGGCGATCTTTCAGCCATGCAGGTGGAGACAATGCTTAGTCTCGGAAGGCAGAAAGGTAGCTATATGCAATGCAAGGAAATGCAGGATGGAGGTAGAGCTTAACCTCGGAAGGCAAAAAGGTAGCCTTATGCAAGGCAAGAAAATGCAGGATGGAGGTAGAGCTTAACCTCGGAAGGCAGAAAGGTAGCCTTATGCAATGCGAGAGAATGCAGGATGGATACAATGCTTAGTCTCGAAAGGCAGAAAGGTAGCCTTATGCAATGCAAGAAAATGCAGGATGGAGAAAATGCTTAGTCTCGGAAGGCAGAAAGGTACCCTTATGCAATGCAAGAAAATAAAGGTGGAGAGTAACGGAATCTCTTAGCTGATAGACGATAGCTGATAGTTGGTTTTGTCATTGTGGCCGCTGGGGAGGTCATGTGCGGATAGCACTTGTAAGTGCGTGATGATTCTGAGAGTTGTACTCCTACAAAATATAAGTATGAACTGGATCTGATGGTTCTATGTTTTGGGGTGCCTGCATTCAAAGAAAGATCGTGAGTTTTGTCAAGGGGGGAAGGTTAGTTCGTCTTCCCGTGGACTACGCTCGTCCTACTCGGTTCTTGTTTTCATTGGGGTAACGTCGCTAAACAAGGCAATTTGATAGTAACCATGCATGATTTGGTAATATAATTTAAAAAATATGACATAACTACATAATTTAAAAATGATTTTCTTTTAGATGAACCGACGACTACGACGCGGTTCAAGACATTGCGACCTCCTTTGCTCCGGAATTTTGGAGGGTCCTCCTCAAAATTCTGCCCTAGTTTACTGGGTTGGTTCTTCTGACGGCTGTGCGTTGGTGAATGGTTGAACAACTTCGGAATTTTGAGGGTCCTCCTCAAAATTCTGCCCCAGTTTCCATTATTGGGGG
>MU754497.1:42217-57358 GCA_026770625.1 Nicotiana glauca
GGGGAAATGAAATTTTTATTGAATTGTGACCGAACCCATAAGGCTGCCTATGTATCCCCTCTTAAACGAGAATCAGGCCAGACGTAGTTCAAATTACATGCATGAAGAGATCATAATGATTACATATAATAACACTTGACTGCATTTGAATTAATTGACTTTGGCCAGACTTCTCCATCCATTTCTGCAAGTATGAGGGCTCCTCCTGTTAGAACCCCGTGAACCATGTATGGACCCTGCCAGTTGGGAGAGAACTTCCCTTTGGCTTCATCTTGATGTGGAAAAATCTTCTTTAACACCAGCTACCCCGGTGTGAACCGTCTTGGTTTGACTTTCTTGTTGAAGGCTCTGGATATTCTGTTCTGATAAAGCTGACCATGGCAAATTGTATTCATTCTTTTACCATCTATAAGAGCCAGCTGCTCGTAGCGACTCTTTACCCATTCTGCATCGTCGAGTTCCACTTCTTGTATGATCCTTAGGGAGGGAATTTCTACTTCGGATAGAATGACTGCTTCTGTACCATAAACTAGCATGTAGGGGGTTGCTCCTGTTGATGTGCGGATTGTGGTGCGGTACCCCAATAAAGCAAATGATAACTTCTCATGCCACTGCTTATGCTTCTCTATCATCTTCCTTAGTATCTTCTTGACATTGTTATTGGCGGCTTCAACGGCTCCATTCATCTGAGGCATGTAAGCTGTGGAGTTCTTGTGTTTGATCTTGAAGGTTTCACACATAGCCTTCATCAAGTCACCGTTGAGGTTGGAACCATTATTAGTAATGATTGATTCTAGAATCCCGAATCGGCAAACGATACAGTCACGGACAAAGTCTTCCACGACTTTCTTAGTAACTGCTTTGTAAGATGTTACTTCGACCTATTTGGTGAAATGATCAATTGCCACTAGGATGAATTTGTGCCCGTTGGAAGCGGCAGGCTCGATAAGTCCGATGACATCCATTCCCCAACCGGCGAACGACCATGGCGAGCTTGTTGCATTAGGCTCATTAGGAAGCACCTTTATCATATCTACATGTATCTGACAGCGATGGCATTTTCAGACATACTGGAGGCAGTTCGTCTCCATAGTCATCCAAAAATAACCATCTCGGAGTATTTTCTTGGATAAGACGAAACCATTCATGTGCGGGCCACAGGTCCCTGCATGAACCTCCTCCAATAATATGGATGCTTCCTTTGCTTCGACACACCTTAGTAATCCCAAATTGGGAGTCCTCCTATATAGGATTCCTCTGCTATGAAAGAAGTGATTGGACAACCTCCGTAGTGTGCACTTCTGGGTAGTGTTTGCAAGTTTTGGGTAATCTCCTGTTGCCAGATATTTCTTAATGTCATGAAACCATGGTTTTCCGTCTGCTTCTTCCTCGACATGGCCACAGTAAGCTGGTTGATCATGAATTTTTACCGGGATAAGATCAATAAAGTTCTTATCTGGATGCTGTATTATAGAGTCCAGGGTAGCCAATGCATCGGCAAACTCATTCTGGACTCTGGGGATATGTTGGAACACTGTCTTTGTAAACCTCTTCCTCAACTCCTGTACATGATGCAAATACGGGAGTATTTTGGAGTTCTTGGTTGCATATTCTTCTCGAACCTGATGTATGAGCAAATCTGAATCCCCAATCACTATTAACTTCTGAATGTTCATATTAATGGCCAGCTTGAGCCCTAAGATGTAGGCTTCGTATTCGGCCATGTTGTTGGTGCACGGGAATCTGAGCTTGGCAGACACCGGATAATGCTGACCTGTTTCTGATACTAGAACTGCTCCTATGCCAACTCCCTTGAAGTTTGTTGCTCCGTCAAAGAACATTCTCCGGCCATCATAGGATTCTACGATATCTTCTCCTATGAAATAGACCTCTTCGTTAGGAAAATACGTCTTTAGAGGCTCGTATTCTCCGTCCACGGGATTTTCGGCAAGATGGTCTACCAGTGCTTGTCCTTTAATTGCCTTCTGGGTTACGTAGATAATATCAAATTCACTCAGCAAGATTTTCCATTTGGCTAGCTTGCCCATGGGCTTTTGGAAAATATACTTCAGCGGATCCATTCTCGATATGAGATAAGTAGTATAGGCACAGAAATAATGCCTCAACTTCTGAGCTACCCAAGTCATAGCACAACAAGTGCGTTCTAACAGAGAATACCGGGCGTCGTACGGGGTGAACTTCATGCTGAGATAGTAGATGGCTTGCTCCTTTCTCCTTATTTCATCATGTTGTGCCAAAATACAACTGAATGCCTCATCCAATACTGCAAGGTAGAGCAATAGCGGTCTACCCGGTTCGGGTGGAACCAGAACTGGCGGCGTTGATAGGTATTCCTTGATTCTGCCGAAGTCTTTCTGACAATCATCAGTCCATTTGGTAGCGGCATCTTTATTCAACATCTTAAAGATGGGCTCACAAATGACAGTGGATTGAGCTATGAACCGGCTGATGTAGTTGAGTCTCCCCAAGAAACTCATGACCTCTTTCTTGTTCTTTGGCGGTGGCAATTCTTGAATGGACTTAACCTTTGATGGATCCAGCTCTATTCCTCGGTGACTTACAATGAACCTTAATAATTTTTCGACAGGAACCCCAAATTCACATTTGGCGGGATTCAGTTTCAGGTTGTACCTTCTCAATCTGTTGAAGAACTTCCTCAGATCTTCCATGTGGTCAGTGACTTTCTTGGATTTGATGATGACATTATCTACATACACCTCGATCTCTTTGTGTATCATGTCATGGAAAATAGTAGTCATGGCCCTCATGTAGGTGGCCCCAGCATTTTTAATCCAAACGGCATCATCTTGTAACAATACATCCCTCACGCCATAATGAAAGCTGTTTTCTCTGCGTCTTCTTCGTCCATCCATATCTGATGGTAATCAGCAAAACAATCGATGAATGACTGTAGCTCGTGCTTGGCGCAATTTTCAATCAAGATGTGTATGTTCGGTAAGGGGAAGTCGTCTTTCGGACTAGCCCGGTTGAGGTCCCGGTAGTCGACACAGACCCTGACCTTCCCATCCTTCTTTGGCACTGGCACAATGTTGGCCAACCATGTTGTATATTCCACTACCCTGAGGACCTTGGCTTTGACTTGTTTGGCAACTTCTTCCTTGATTTTCAAAGTCATGTCTGGCTTGATGAGCTTCTGCTTTACCGGAGGACATGTCGGATCTGTTGGAAGTTTGTGAGCTACAAAAGATGTACTGAGACCAGTCATATCATCATATGACCAGGCGAATATGTCCTCATATTCCTTTAAGAATTCCATGTACTCTTCCTTTTCTGACGGTGACAGGTGAACACTGATGCGTGTTTCCTTGACATTCTCTGTATCCCCCAAGTTGACAACCTCAGTTTCGTCCAGGTTGGACTTAGGCCTATTCTAAAAGTCCTCAACCTCTTTAATGACCTCTTCTGGTATTTCATCCTCTTCTAAGTCTATATCCGTTTGTTGCATTATCTCATCGCATGTCAAATTCGTCGGTTCATCAAGATGAGTAATAGTAATGTTGTGTAAATAAAGTAAATGATAGAGAAAATAATAAGAGTGAGATTTATAAGAAACTGAAATACTTTGATAAATTCCATAATTGTTTTGAACATCAGAGCTCTTTTTGAAATTTAAAGAAAATATGGAAAGGAAATTAACTAGCGAAAAAGTAAAAGATAATGCATAGTTCTTTGTTCAGCCTTGGTACCCCGAAGCTTTCCCGGTCTTGGTGGTTCTGATGGACCAATTGTTGAGGCGCGCTCCTCGGCTCATAACTTGTATGGAAGGTCCTTCCTCCCCTTCCTCCTCAAAAATGACATGACAGTCCATATTGTCTTCTTCCAAGAACAGATTCTTCATTGCCGCCAATGTTTCCTCTTCTTCTGACCTATATATGATGTCTGCTGGCTGGAAAGTCTGCTTTAGGCGAGGTATCGGGTGCTCCAGTGGATAGCAAGGGCCGCGCCATGGTGGCGACCAGTTCCTGAATTCTTGCCAAGTATATGCATACCCTAACCCGAAGGTGGTGCCATGCTTCTTCAGTTTGATAGGCTTGGTGATTCCCTGGAGGTTCTTGCCGATCCCTTTGCCAAGTTCATACCCGCTCCAATTCAGTATACTTTCTATCTTGGTATCCCACCACTTATCCTTGTCCACGGTGTTGACTCGCTCAATGTGATGGTAGGTTTCTCTGCCTAGCTTCCTTCTTCCTCCGATTGCTAGGATGGTCTGGGGACTGTATATAGGGTTACTACCGTCTCCATGAATAATCACCTCTTGGTGATTCCACTCAAACTTCACTACCTGGTGCAGGGTTGATGCTACAGCTCCAGCGGCGTGGATCCAAGGTCGTCCCAGTAGTAAGTTGTAAGATGCCAGGATGTCTATCACTTGAAAATCAACGTCGAACCAAGTTGGTCCCATTTGCAGACATAAACTGATCTGCCCAATAGTGGACCTTTGGGAACCATCAAAAGCTTTGACGTTGATAGCCCCATCCTTGATCTCATGCAGGCTCTTCCCCAACGTTCTAAGAGTCACCAATGGACAAATATTGAGGTTGGACCCTCCGTCAATCAAAGTCCTGGTGATGAAATAGTCTTCACATTGCACAGTGATGTGCAACGCTTTATTGTGGCTTAACCCTTCTGGGGGCAACTCATCCTCGTGGAAAGTGATCTTATGACTCTCCAATATCTGCCCTATCATGTTCACCATATCTCCTCCAGTTATGCTGCTGGGTATATATGCCTCACTCAGTATTTTCATCAGGGCATTCTTATGTGCCTCGGAGCTTTGCAGCAGAGCTAAGATGGAGATCTACGCTAGTGTTTTATTTAGTTGATCAACAACTGAGTATTCTTTTACTTGTATCTTTTGCCAGAGATCATCGGGCCCAGTTTCAATAGGCCGTCCAGAGGCCTGCTTACTTGATTCAACTAAATGCTCTGGAGTTTAAACCCTACCGGTTTTGGTCATACCCTGTGCTGCAATTGCTTCTCCAGACCTAGTTTTCCCCTTCCTTCTCGCCTCGATGGTGTAATCCCAAGGAATTTCCTGTGTATGGAATGGTGTTGTAGCTGACATTGCTACAGGAATGGGTACCCTTGTTCTGGGAGGTAACACAGCAACTTCAAATGGTACATGTGCCTTCGGAGACCCAAACGCCACCTCAATTGGCTCTGTGGATGACAGTGTTTCAAGCTCGAAAGGCACATACATGTTTACTTCAGCATCCCTAGAGGGCTGGATCTGGACTACAATTGGATTCAGCGTGACTGTTGGTTTCTTAGGCTCGTCACCTTTGGCAATTAATCCAATCGACCCTTTGGGGTCCCAATCATCTTCTACCTCGATCATGTGCGCACCTCTATCCTTATGATTAGGCAAGGGATTGTTGCGAACATTAGGAGCATGCTCCTTCGCCACGATGATCTTGTTGTCAATTAAAGCTTGGATTTTTTCCTTCATAGATCGGCACTCATCAATGGTATGCCTTTTCATGCCAGAATGGTATGCACAGGTTTTGTTTGGGTTGACCCATTGGGAAGGATTTTCTGGAGTTATGGCAGAGATTGGCGTGATGTAACCAGCAGCTTTGAGCCTTTCATATAGCTAGTCGATTGGTTCGACGATGGTGGTGTATTGCTTGGGAGGTCTACGGTAGAAGTTAGGACGTGGCCTGGGGAAGTTTTGGCGGGTGGGAGATGATTGATAGTGAGAAGGTTGAGCATTATAGGCTTGGTAGACGGTTACGGGTTGGGAATATCTTGGTGAGGTGGGTTGATATGTGGGGGATGGAGATGAATGGTAAGTAGGTGGTGGAATTTGGTAAGAGGGCAGATATGCTTCAGAATTAGGGATAGGTTGATATGTGAGAGGAGGTACTGGGTAAGCTTGGTATTTTACTGGGGATTTTGTTTTCTATGCAACTATCACGGCACTCACATCCTTTTTCTTGGATGTGCCACCAGACTGTAGGTCCTTGTTAGTGGCCTTCAATGCCTCAAAGTTAGTGACCATACCACTTTTAATGCCTTCCTCGATCCTCTCCCCTAGCTTGATGATGTCGGAGAATTTCTGGCCTTCAATCAGCATCAACCTCTCATAATATTATGGATCCTAAGCTCGGACACGAACCTGTTCATCTGTTCTTCTTCTAAGGCCGGCCTGACCTTAGCAACCTCTGATCTCCAACGAGTAGCATACTCGCAGAATGTCTTTGTAGGTTTCTTCTTCAAATTCTAAATGTAGAATACATCTGGCTCATTCTTCGTATTGAATCTGAACCTGTCCATGAAATCGGACGCCATACCTACCCAGCTTGTCCACTTCTTGGGGTCTTGGCTAATGTACCAAGATAGAGCATCACCTTTCAAACTTCTCATGAAGAGCTTCATGCAAATCTTTTCATCTCTTCCGACGCTGACTAGCTTATCACAGTATGTCCTCAAATGGACTCTGGGATCCCCTGAGCCATCAAACATCTTGAACTTTGGAGGTTTGTACCCCTCGGGAAGTTCGACGTCCGGCTGAATGCAAAGGTCCTTATAATTTAACCCCTCAATACCTTTGTTTTTTTCAACACCCTGGACTCGGCTAGTCAGTTTCTTGAGCTCAGCGGCCAGGTTCTTGATGAGAGAGTCTTTGTCATCAGACTCTGGTGTGCTTGGAATAGGTTGAGTGTATTGTGGCATGGTTTCTACGTAGAAGGGGTATAGTGGGGATGATCATTTAGTGGTTCGGGAATGAGAAGTGGGGTGTTGTTTGAAGTGTGATAGGTGTTGCAATTGTGATGGGGAGCGGGTTGTTTCTTTGGTTTCGGGATGTTCTGTGGAGGATTTTGAGCATTGGGGAAGTTGATGTCTGGGGTAGTGAGGGAGAATAACAGGCTTGCCAAGTTCCGAACTTGGTCCAGTTCTTCTTGAAATTTCAGTAACTTTTGTTCGAGTTGGGCGGCACTTTCCTTGGACATCTGAACACCCTGAGGAACCTCTACCCTTTCAACCGAGTTCTCCTTCCTGACGTTGCTCAAGTCTTCCATTTTTGCTTTGTTCTTGTTTCTGATAGGACTTGGAGGAGGAGGAGGTGGAGGGCCCTTAGATCTTGTAGAGTAGGATGATGATGCCAGAGTGCACGAACTAACCTTTTGGGGAGGGGAATAAGTAAAAACAAAAAGGTAACAAGTTAGTTCGGATCATGAGGAGAAAAACATTGCAGTATTTAACCACCTAGTGCAAGAATATAAATCGTGTCCTAATTTGGGAGCCTCATTATGCCCGAGGTAGGCCTAGCGACAAGTTTATTTGGAGAACTTATAATGCTAAATGCCTCATTTATTAATAAAAATAAGACGAATCCCAAAATGACACTAAAATTGCATAAAGTAAAAATGTCACTAATGGCCATTGGCCGTATTACATTTAAAGCAAAAAGAAAAGAATTCTATTTATTTGGCCCCAGAAGGACCTTCCCCGTGTTGAATGTTCTTCTTGATCAAATCCTCTAGTTCGCATAGATTTTCCAGTAGAAATGCTTTTGCCAGGTTCTCTCCTTCATTTCCCTCGGTATTCTGGCAGTCGGTGACTCTCTTTCTTCTAATTCTAGCAGACTGTATTCCAAATACTCCAGGTTTTCGCTAACCTTGGTGACCCTCTCTTTCCATTCATTGATTTGGTCACTTGATGGGAGATTCCTCCACCAGGTCAGCAAGAGTGAGGGTATGTTGACCATACCGAAGTCGGGAACTTTGTCATTCATTTCCTGCAAAACAAAAGGGTTAGACCCTTACCCCCGCCAGACTCAACTATTTGAACCAATAATTAGCATTAAAGCATTTAGTTCTCCAAATAAATGCGCAGAATGTGGTGGTGTCCGTTTGGGTTTCAAGGAAACCCGGTGGACTTTCGACAAGGCTATATTAACGAGTCATTATGCGGACAACATAACTGACTCGGCTATGTTTGACCATGATGCATGCACAGTTGAACAGAGTAAGGTTTCTATGGGGTATTAGACTGGTATCCTTGAGAGCAACTCAAGAGGGAAAGGCACAGAACCGTCGACTGCACCGCTAATCGACTGGTTTTACCGCAAATATGCCTTTGCGAAATTTAGGAGGTAATAATATCGGAAGAGCGCAACAACTCATTATAAGAATTGCTATGGTATTTGTTTGGCACGAGTGGAATATGATATTGAAGATGCAATTACAAAAATGAAACAAATTGTAACGTATTTTCACGTTCATAATGATTACAATAATTGCTTGAAAATTACAACGGCATTGAAGGAAAGTAGTAAATGAAAGCAGTAAAGAAAAAGAAACAAAAAGCCAAGTCAGTTTCGAATAAAAACATTAAATAAAGAAATAAAATATAAAAAAGAGCAATAAAGTCACATATAACATGAAGTGGTAAAATCCTAAAGAAATCCCCAACAGAGTCGCCATGTTGTAGACGCCCCCTTTTTCTCACGAAATCGGGTTTACGACATTTGGGAAGACAACTCTATTCCCGTTTGGGATTTGGATTTTGGATTTTGAAGAGTCGCCACCTAATGATTAAGTGCATTAGGACACTAAGGATCTTGAGTTGGAAAACCATAGTTCGGGTAAGGGCTAGAAATTATCTCGAGGGGAAGGTGTTAGGCACCCCTTAAGATCCACTAGTGTGGTTCCCGGCCATGCTATATTGTGACTTTAAATGCAAACAAACATACAAATAATTCCACATAAATATTGCAAGTAGGTATGTATAATGGTTAACAAGCATGTTGAAATTAAGGTCTAGGTGGTCTCATAATTTGTTTAAGAGAATGTCCAAGTGCAGAAAAATTAAACAAAGAAGTGAATGAACAGAAATGTTTAGAAGAAAGGAATAGTGCAGGAAATTAAGGAGGAATTTGGTGACTGAAATGAGAGATAGGATTTCATTGATAATAACAAAATTACATAAGGAAAAGGGGGTCCTAGGTTTGTAAAAGACATGGATCATCCACACTACACCGGTAGTCAACCGTACACATGGTGTTATCGCATGATCATCATCTCCATGTCTACCCTTCCCACCACGTTAAGGTATTAAGCGCAGAATGGTATCGTTACTTATTGCATGCTATTACCCGTCCCAATCCTATCAGTCCCGTAGGCATATAGTACTACTAATCCTAAAGGGGAGGGAATTGGGGGGAATTTTAAGAGTTTCAAAGGATAAAATTCTAAGGCGCCATTCAAAACATATACAACAAGTTTTGGGAGAGAAACTAAGCAAATATGGCTCAAATAATCCTCCTAAAATTGAAGAGAAGCACGTGGTTTAGCATGTCTTACACATACTGATTTGGTCTGAATTAAATTAAGGTGTAGGATAGGTTGATTTACCACATATTTCCCAGATAGGGAGTCCAAATTAGCCCTGCTTAAATGTAGTTGTCGAACACTGACATAGATGATTAATTACTTAACTATTTGCCTATGTGTTAATTGGGACCTATATGCATAATATCTATTAATTCAGAGACGGAGGAATAAACTGATTGCAGAGAAATAATTGTTAGTTACAAGATCATAAGTTCTGCTAGTGTTAGACAAATTACCACTGATTTTAGACTTAGGAGAGAGTGGACGATTCAGGTTTAGTTGATAGTTCCTATAGGCATGCTTTCTAGGCGTTACTGATTTTATCGTTGTTATTGTCATGCAGAGATCCTATAGGCAGGTCATCTATATGCAATTGGTTGTTTAACTCCTATAAGGAGATTTGCCTAGTAACAGATGCATATGCAAAATGCAGGAATACCTATAAGCATATTATCTATATGATATGCAGATTTTCAGTAGCGACTTATGGGCATGGTATTTATACGAAGTGCAGAAAACCTATGAGCGTGGTATCTATATGAGATGCAGAAGTTACAGAAGTAGTAGTTCCCTATAAACATGATATCTATATGAGATGCAGAATTTCGAAAGTAGTGACTCCTATAAACAAGGTATCTGTATGAGATGCATAATTTTGAAAGTAGTAATTCCTACAACATGGTATCTACACGATATGCAGAATTTTGAAAGTAGTGACTCCTATAAACATAGTATCTACATAGGATGCAGAATTTTGAAAGTAGTGATTCCTATAACATGGTATCTACCCATTCGCATGCATTCAATCTCATCCCTTTCACTATCCACCCCAGTAGTTATTACAAAATTATTACAGACCAATTGAATCAGAAAGAAAGTAAATTACATTAGTGATTACATCTACATCTAATCAGCCTAATCCAGACTCAGAGTCTAATAATATGAGATAAACCAAATTCCAGGATTGGATTTTTTAAAGCCTTTCTCTTATTAGGGATGTGTCAAACTTCCAAGGAGCTTCAAGAACTCTAGGCACTGCTTACACCCCAAATATCATTGCAGAATCAGATTATAGTGCAGTGTGGAAGGGCCAGCCCTCAAATGTCCAAGTTCAGAGGGAACTCGAGGTCCCAAGGCAAGGCTCATAGGAGGGGGGTAGAACTTAGAGGCTAGGAGTAAGATCAAGTGCAGTAGAGGGGAAATGGCAAGCTGGTGGTCATGCCAAGCATTTCTGAGGTGTTGGCACACCCCTGACCAGCTTGTCAGTTGTAACTTGGGGAGTTAGGACCTATTGAAGGTCAGGTTCAGCCTTAGACAACAATTGGGATGCTGCCAGGCTATACCTTAACTTAGCATACATAGGGGAGTTGGGATATGGGGATTCATAACAAGCAGGATTCAAGAAAGGAGTAGGTAAGGGCATACCCAGCAATGGGACGTACTAGCACACCCTTTAGCCTACTTAGGGGGTTAGAACTCAATTCATGAAGAACAATTCTTGTTGCCATGCCATGAGTCCCCACTTACAAACATATGAAGGGTAAATGGGATGGGGAATTAGTGTTTACAAGAAAGTAAAGCAAACAGTAGCACATAAGCATTTCAAGGTCAAATTCTGCGGAAGGTAGTCATAGGCGCAAAGTCTATAAATAAACACATTGGGATGATGCTGGGAATTGAATCAAGACATACCAATTTTAAAAGAGATAATCAAAGAAAGCAGTAATCTTGTGGAAGCCAAGTGCAGACAAGAAAATTCTGAAAAGGTTGTGAGAATTATGAGCGTGAAGTCTGAAGTGTATTCCGTGTGTTGTGAAAAGAAAAGGCCCGGTATTTATAGTGTGAAAGTCATGAGAAATAAGGTAAGAAAATAATTGAAGTTTGACTTTCAATCAGTCACATAAGTCTCCCTTTAATTAAGGGATTTAAAGTCCAACAGGTATAAAACCAACTAAGGAAAGAAATTAATCAAACTCTTTGTGCAAAGCATGCAATTGAGGGCAAATACATAAAGGTTATTTTAAGGACAAGGTTTTTTGAAAGTACACGGTTGTATAATTAAGGAAAGAGAATCAATTAACATCCAAGAAATCACAAGTCCAAATATTTGGTATGAAGAAAAAAGGTTTTACTCAAGGAAAATCAGTAACAATAAATTAAAGCCCCCCAAAAGATTTTGATTCAATTACCAATTTAAATCCTTTTAAAGAAAGATTCGACACACATATAAAAGCATACAGGCATGCCTAACCATGAAGAATTTTTCCACGACCTTGTAAAATCAGTGGAAATAATCGAATGCAGGAGAGTTTAGCAGAGAGTTAGGGTTCTAAAAACCCTAACCTACATAACTGAATCCTCGGCGGAATCCCAAATTCTAGGGTTTCCACCTTGAATCGAACACAAAGATGGAAGGTAAGTAGTCAAAAAACAGGCTTAGTGGCTTCTTTTAGAAGCTCATAAGAAAGCATGCAAAAAAGTAAAAAGATCAAAGCAAACAGAGTGAGGAAACTAGTAGGAACAACTGACAGTAGAATAAACAGTAGAAGAAGTACATGCTTATAGAGGATGAAGATAGCAAAACATGGTGAAAAACGCAGGCGAGAATCATAGCGTAGAAAACACAGTGAAAGAACATTCAATCATGGAGTATGAAACTTAGTAGAAGAACACATAAGAACATAATAGAGCAAGTATAAGAATACAGTAGAAAGCGAGTGAGAATGTGGTACAGGAACACAATAAGAGAAACAATACAGATAATAAAGAAAGCAAAAATCATAAAAATACTTGAATACTTTCCATAATCCCTGAATCATACAAGAAGGGTTTTGAAAGCAATTTTCAAAGCAAAACTTAGGGAAATCGTTAAAAAATTCACGCATAGCATAGACACATAACAGATCTAAAAGAATCGAAGAAAAACTTCGAATAGTTGGGGTTTTAAAAGAACCCTAGAGTGAGAAAGGCTTTAAAAAATAACCGATCTAAGTCGGATAAAGTCGGAACCAGACTCAGGAGACTAGAATATGCCGGAGCAAGGCCGAAAATGGCCGAAAACCTCGAGATGGCGAAGGTCTGAGTGAAGACCCTCGAAGTCTATCCTCGATCCTTCAAGCATCAGGCTCATAGGAGCAGTAGGAGGTGAGTATGAGGTTTCCATGTCCTGAGAAGCCATGGATTTCGGTGAGAATCGAAGGGGATTAGGGTTAGTTTGGGTGGCGGCGGCTAGGGCTTGAATGAGGTTGCAGAAAGGATTGGAGAGGAAGGGGATTCAAGGGTGGCGGGTAAAGGGGAAATGATTTAGGGTTGAGGGTGTTGGTGGATTAAAACAAGGGAAGGATGCGTGTGATTCGTTGATCTATTAGATCAACGGCTGGGATTAAAAGAAAAGGCATGGGCGGGTTATTTGAGTGGGTCAGGGGCGGGTAATTTAGGAATCGGGTCAGGTTTAAATCAAAAATAGGGCTGGGAAATTGGGGGTTTGATTTCGCTAAAATTGAAATGGTAATGGGCTATAAAATAAATAGATAATTTCTCCCTTTTTAATTTTATTAAAATAGTTAAAATAATTTTAAAAACAAATTAAAAGCACTAATTTAATTAATAATATATAAATGTTAATCTAAAAATACTGGGAACAATTTTATAATTGTAAAACGCTATTAATCGTAATATAGACTATAATTGTAATTTTATACAATTTAGCCTAAAAAATATCAAATAAATTTATAAAAATATGCAAAAGTCACCTTAATTATATTGCGGTGTAAATATGAGGATGGAAATAAATTACTCACCAAAATGATAGTTTTGGGAATAATTATTGAATTTTGTACTACTAAAATAAATAATAAAATGATTTTAAAAAGCTTTAAAAATTGGGAGAAATATCACAATTATTGGGAATGCTTATATATGTATGTACATGTTATTTTGAGAATAAAAAATCTGTAGAAAAAAATTGGGTATCAACAACGCTTGTATAAACGTCTTAATTTGACATTTTATCGTCTATTTTTATAGTTGTTATATCCAGTTAAATTGGCGCTAAAAGAACAAGATATAATGGTAATAGTTTAGCCACCATTAACAATAGCTACTGCATTCGATCAAAAAATAATCCAAATAATATAACATATCAATATTAATTCATAAAACCATAATATATCTCGTTAAATTTTAACTATCAAAAGAAAGTACTAATCCAAGATATTAATATCACAGTAACTTAAAAAATAAACTTATATTGTTTGAACTAATAGCTAATGTCATTATATAACTAATCTTGACGAATAATAATCTTCAAATAATTTCTGTAACTTTTCGTCATATTGTAATCTTCCACCTACTAAATTATCGAACATCAAACTGTACGACCTGAAATTATAAAATAACTATGTCAATAGATGAAATATAATAATCCTCAATTCTAGGCTAGTTGGAGCTTGCTTTATAAATCACTTGCAATCCATTTTTACACATTTTGGACCCACTACACTCCAAATCTACAATCAAATGGCAATATCCTCGGAAAAGAACATGAGGGGAAAAAAAGAGAATGTTTGCATACTGGTTAAACACACCTAAGAAAGTTTGCGATGCACTATAGATATACGCATAAGCAAGCAAATTTTCTTCTCCTACAATAGCAATACTAAATATAAGAGGAATTCACGATAGAAATGATCACACCAAAGTAGACAGCAAAAACATGTACACTATATGCTAGACTTGGCAGGATTTCACTTAAGAAGAAGTTGTAGTTATTCTCAAACCTCAATTCTCTTGTTTTCAAAACACTGCCCCAAGCTTAGGTTATTATTTTTCACTCTAGAATAACAATTCAGTTTTTGGTTTCAAAACCAACTCAAACTATCCAAATTTTTCAGTTGAATTTCAAAATCTAATGTTAACCAACTAGTTTAGAGCTACTGTATATTGAAAATAAAGTTGAAGAAATTAGTTCACAACTAAAGATTACTACCTGCAACCTTCACCGAAGAACCAACTTTTTACATATTCAAAAGGCACTATTTTTCTATCCAGATAAGTACGTTTATTGATCAAAATCAAGTATAGCGAAATGGTTATCTGTCACGACCCAAAATCCACTAAGGGTCGTGGTACGGACACCTCTGTCAGGCCAGCCAACTAACTCATCAATTAATTCCTCTTTTAATACTTTTAAAAATCTAAGGTTTTTCCTTCCAATTTTTATAAATAAAAGTTTACTACTAGAATTCAAATTTAAATAATAGTAAATAGAACAAATCTGTTGTAAACCCTCCCAGAAACACGGTGTCACAAGTACATGAGCGACTACTGATAAGAGAAGTAAAATACAACATAACATCCGTCCGGAATACAATGGACGGGAAAGAAATACAGTTACTAGAAGGGACTTTAAAAGCTGTGGGCCGCCTTGAATACTGCAACTCACCTAGTCCCTGAATCGTCCGTGCTGCTACGCCCAGTAGGCTGCTAATATATCATGAACCTGTGCAACAAAAATGCACAGAAGTGTAGTGAGTACGTAATCAGCGTGTACTCGGTGAGTGTCCCGCCTAATCCCGAAGGGGTAGAGACGAGATAGCCAACTTTGACTCACTCTAATGGTCCAACGATTATTTATTCTCAATATAAATATCAACAGTGGATTTATTATCTAGCATGATTTTTATCCAAATAGAGGAAACAAGTAAACACGTAATTTCTTCATAGGAAATTTCCAAGGTTTCTTTTCATTATTAACAATATG
>MU754501.1:4423-22972 GCA_026770625.1 Nicotiana glauca
TTTTTTTTGTATTTTTAATTTTTGTAAAAAAAATTCTACAGCACCCTACCCTTCCCGATGCCCTCCCCCGCAAAAAAATATTTATTATTTTTATATTTTATATTTTTTCGTCAACCCTCCGCCGACAATTTTTTTATTTTATTTTATATTTTCAGTTCTATATTTATTTTTATTTTTAGTCTACTAGTTCGAAATTTTACGAGTTTCAAAGTATGAGTTCAGAGGTTTATGTGTTTGAAAGTTTGTCGGATTTAGAAATTATAGAGTTTATGGGTTCGAAAGTTTATGGTATAGAAGTTTATGAAATTTGTGGGTTCGGAAGGTTGTTGGTTCGAAAGTTTATGGCTTCATGTTTAATTTATCTAAATTATTTATGAATACTCTTGAGAAGTTATTTTCTTAATTTGCGTACCAAACACTGGAAAATGAGTAAGATTACTACTTGTTTTCCAAGAAAATATTTTTCACGAAAATATTTTCTGTTATACCAAACACACCGTTAAATGTGAATATATTCTGTGATAAAGGGTATGCTCTCTCTAAAGGTGCACGTTACGCAGGATAGCTAACGTACGCACATCACAATGACTCGACGGAAATCACAGACAACGACACCGTCAGCTAAACCAGAGGCAGCAGAAGGAGAAAGAATGGTAACACCGGAGTCGTAGATTCCACAAACGGTAAGCCAAATGGAATTAGTACACTGGATAACTGGAATGGGGAGTGCACCAACTGTCATGCAAGCTTCAAAGTGTGTTGAAATGGAGAAGGCTCAACCAGTAGAGGTGGATAACAACACAACAGCTAGGAAGCTCACATTCTCAAATCAATGCCCAAACCATGAAGGAACAGAGACGACAATAGCTGAGGTGGTTAAAGGCAACAGATCTCAACAACAGGGGATGCAATTGGAGTATTATCCCCCAATTATCAAAGAAGGAATAAAGGTGGTTCGTCTGAATCAACTAGAGTTGGTTCAACAAACCCAGAAGTGGCAAGTAGCACTAATTGGGTATGTATTGGGTAGAAATCCATCCTTCAAAGAGATGCTTAAATTAGTGTATGGCGTGTGGAACTTCGTAGCAATTCTGCAAGTATTTCTTCATAATGATGGATATTTTGTGTTCAAATTTGAATCTGAAAATGATAAGAACAAAGTTGTTCAGAGAGGATCATACACATTTCATAATCGACCTATGATATTGAAACAGTGGGTGCCTAAATTTCAGATGAGTAAAGAAATGACGCAAAATGTCCCAATTTGGGTACTATTTCCATGGTTATCAGCTGAATATTCGACAAAGGAGAATCTAGATCGAATAGTAAGTTATATAGGAAAACCTATATGTTATGATAGACTAATGACAGAAGGAGATAGAATATCCTATGCGTGAATGTTAATTGAAATGAATGTTTCTCAGGAATTACGAGACAAATGTTAATTAAGGAGGCCAATGGCAAATATATATAGCAAGTCCTAGACTATGAATGGATACCTTCATTCTGTGAAGTATGTTTCCAAATAAGACAATATGAATTTAACTATGAGAAGGCCCCAGCAGAAAAGCAACATCATAAGGAGGAGAAATAACAGAAACAAGGGAAACCATTCGAGCAACAGAAGACGAAAACACAATGAAAAGTAAAATCTGTTGTTGAGCAATCAGAAGTACTAGTACAACAGGAGACAGGGAAATAATGGAATGGGGAGACATGTGAGAAGCTGCAGAAGTAACAAGAAGAACAGAAAAATGCTGAACAGAATGCTGAACAAGAAGAGGCATTCCAGCCACAACAAAGATCCAAGGAAAGCATAATATGAAAGTACAAATTCAAAACAAGATATCTCTAAATGACAATGAGATAGAGAAGCTGTTAATGACTAACATGTATAACTCTCTGAGAATACAAAGGGATTGCAGCACTACAAAGGTGACTGAAGGGATTGGCCTCAATGAGGAAAATCCACCATGATAATAAGCTCTTGGAATATAAGAGGGCTGAATAAGCCCTACAAGCAGAGAGAACTCAAGGCCTTTCTGTTGAAGCACAAAATTACTTTACTAGGCTGCCTTGAGATAAAGATAAATCCTAGAAGTGTTAGAAAAGTTAAAAGTAAATTTTGTAGGGACTGGCAAGTGTTTTTAGATGAGAAGACAAGTCCTATTGGGAGGTTATGGTTATTTTGGAAGGATAGTATGGTCCAAGTCCAAATTCTGATGGTTACTACTCAATTGATCGATTGCCAAGCGAAGGAAAGAGGGTCATAATTCTCATGTTACATCACTTTTGTATATGGAAAGATCAAAGTGCATGAAAAGAGGGAGCTATGGGATCAACTAAGGCAGATTTATAGCACAATACATAAGGCTTGGTTGGTATTAGGAGACTTTAATAGTGTTTTGTCTGTTAATAATAGAATAAATGGTCAACCTATACATCAAGCTGAATTAGTGGATTTCCAAATCTGTATAAAAGATGTTGCAGTGGGGCAATTGAATAGAAAAGGCCGTCAATGGTCATAGTGCAATATAAGGGATGTTGGAGATAGAATCTATAACAATATTGATTGGGTGTTTGGAAATGCCTTTTGGCTTACAAAGTATACTAGCCTAGAAGCTGTATATAAACTACCAGTGGTTTCAGATCACTCACCTATTGTGATAAACACTGAAGTGGTAAAGAACCACTTACAAAAGCCTTTAGGCTTTACAATGTTCTGCTATATCAAAGAGAGTTTAAAAAAAGTGTGAATGAGTTCTGCAACCAAAGAATTGAGGGGTATACTGTGTACTTTGTGTGGATTAAGCTGCAAATACTACATAATAGAACCAGATAGATGAACAAGGAGATGAACTCATTGGAGAAGAAGATTGTGAGCTTTAGAATGAAGTTGCAGTATACTCAAAGGAAGCTCGATGATGATCCTCTCAACCAACAATTAATTGATCAAGAAAGAGAGTTGATTATGAAGACTGAAAAATGGGAAGGGGTGAATGAACAGGCACTCAGAAAAAAGTCCAGAGCAGTGTGGATAAAAGCAGGAGATAGAAATTCTAAATTCTTTCATGCTCAACTAAAAAATAGGCAAGCAAGGAACAGAATTGCATCTATTTGTAATGAACAAGGGAGGAGAGTATTAGAACCAAAGTAGATTGAACATGAATTTCAAAGCTTATTCCAAAGCTTGTTGGGCACTTCAACAAGTGAGATCTCCTGTATTGATATTGAAACAGCTAGAGATGGACACTGCCTTACAAAGGAGCAACAACAATTGCTTATTTTCCCAATAACTAAGGAAGATATTGATATGGCAGTAAAGGAGCTTCCAAATAAAAAAGCACCAGGGATAGATGGCTTTCCAACAAAGTTTTTCAAAGAATACTGGCACATAGTATGAGGAGAAGTCAAGCAAGTTGTACAAGAATTCTTCAAAACTAGGAAGTTGCTTAAGAGTGTTAATTGCATAACAATTAATTTAGTACCTAAGGTTGCTAGCCCAAACTCTGTCAAAGAGTTGTTACCTATTGCCTGATGCAGTACAGTGTACAAGTTCATATCCAAGATTCTCACAGCAAAATTGAAGTTGGTAGTGGAATCAATTGTGGGATCTTCTCAGTCAGCTTTTATAGAAGGGAGAAGCATTCTTGATAATGTCATTATTGTACATGAGCTGGTTAAGGGATATACTCAAAAGGGAGTCTCACCAAGATATTGCATAGAGGTGGACATAAGGAAAGCATACGACTCAGTAGAATGGTCTTTTCTAAGAATGATATTGATGGAGTATGATATGCCTACTAAGTTTGAGCTGATAATGAATTGTATATCTACGGTCAACTATTCATTGATACTAAATTGAGGGTTAACAACTAAATTTCAGGGGAAGAAGGGGCTAAGACAAGGAGATCCAATGTCTCCTTATCTTTTTGTATTGGTGATGGAATATCTGAATAGGGCATTGAAGAAGCTAAAGGATAACCCTGACTTTAATTATCATCCGAGGTTCTCCAGAAATAATATTACTCGCATATGCTTTGCAGATGATCTGATTATATGTTGTAGAGCAGATAGGGTACCCATCAGATTGCTACTAGACAGTTTAACCATTTTTCAGAAGTATCAGGCCTGAAGGCTAACATGGAGAAGAGTGCTTTATATATTGCAGGTGTTACAAAGGAATTCAAAGAGATGATTTTGGAAGAGATGAAATTTACACTAGGAGAACTACCATTCAAATATCTTGGAGTACCATTATCCTCTAAGAAGCTGACAATTCAACAGTGTATGCCATTGATTGAAAAGATCACAGTTAGGATTAATTGCTGGATTGCTAAGCCACTATCATGCATTGGAAGGCTCCAATTGCTGAAAAGTGTAATCTTTGAAATGCAGACTTAGTGGGCACAAATATTTTTACTACCAAAGAAAATTCTTAAGCTAATAATTTCAGCTTGTAGAACTTTTCTATGGACAGGAAAGAGTGAGCCATCAAGGAGAGTTTTAATTGCATGAGACACAGTTTGTATGCCTTTCTCAGCAGGTGGGTTAAATGTACTAGACATTCATATATGGAACAAAAATACACTGTGTAAACTACTATGGGTTGTTAGTGCAAATAAGGATACCCTATGGATATAATTGATACATAGTTACTACATCAAAGGGCAAGATAGCATGAGGATGGATACTCCTAAACAAACATGCTGGCTTGTTAGGAAGATTTTTGATATCAAATATTGGTTTATGGAAAAGTATACAAGTGCCGAGTTGCACAGGTACTATAGAAATGACAAATTTAGCATCAAAAAGCTATATATTCCTATGAGACCACAATTTCAGAAAAGCATATGGAAAAAGGTTTTAACTGGATCTAAAGCAATACCAAAACACATATTCATCCTATGGTTAGCAGTACACAGGAAACTGGCTACAGTTGATTGATTTGAGAGATGGGGAGTAACATTAGTAAATGAATGTGTACTATGCGCAACAAAAGAACATGAGTCAATGGAGCATATATGGTTTGAATGTGATTATGACAGAATAATATGGGCTCTACTGTTACAATGTCTCAGTTAAAAACATCAGATTGGAAGCTGGGAAGAGGAGATTGAATGGTTGAAAAGAAAGACTGCTAGTAAAACTCGAGGTGAAATATTGATATTCCTATTCACAGCAATGGTGAACCATGTCTCAGTAGAGAGAAACAAAAGAAGATTTCAAGGGAAAATAGTTACCTGTAATCAGAGGATCAAAGACATTGCAATGGAGTTACATATAGCAGAGCAAAGTGAAACAAAGTGGCACAAAGAGCTGGAAAAGTTGAAGAATTTTCCTTAATTAATATTGTTCAATGTAATTGTTATAGGAAGTTTTTGTTAACTGATTAGTAAGATAGTTCTATAGATAGGTCTAGTTTGGAGTCCAAAAGAACTAGCGGATGCAAATATTCTTACTTGGTTAAATAAAAGTTTAACCAAAAAAATGTGAATATATTCCCACGTGTGACCAAATATTTTATATTTTCTCAAAAAAAAAAAAAAATTCTCGATAATATTCATCATTTCCATGGAACCTATGCACGTAAATGGGAGGGAAAACTATAGAAATAAGTACAAAAAAAAAAAAATAGATACCATTTACCCACAATTAGTCATTAAGTTATGTTATAAAAATTAGGAGAAAAATTTATCAATGACATACAATATTGGGAAAAAACCTGGACAAAAGTAAAAATGTACCATGATCCGCATCCTTTATGAGCAATAACATAAACATTGTTCACTATGTGAAACATGTATCTCACATGTATATCATACACAAATATACATGAATATACTGGGGATATATATGTGATACACATTTGTTATATATGGGATACACATATATATTTCATCTTCTACTTCAAATTTTCAATTAAACTCACCTCAAAAGTCCACCAAATCGTTTAAAAATTGAGATTCAATCTTAATATTAAACAAAATTTCTGAAATTGAAAAAAAATAATGTGAAATTTGATCTTTTGCAGAAGCACAGCCACAAGTGGGCAGTTTCATGCTATTTTCAGCAGATTTTCACATGAATTGAGCTAAAGAAGACTAATTAGATTTAACTTTTTGCATTACATTTTAAATGAAAGAAATGCAACAAAAGCATCACTAACTAGAACAAAGTAGTGCTCCATTTGTTATTAAACAATATGAAAACTAGCACAAGAAGTGGAAAAGCTCCACTACCATATTACAGATTACAGGCATATTGTCATGCCTTTGTTTCATACATAGACTGCATATTATCAGTTAGGACTTCGGAAACAACAACCAAAGACTTCTGGAGATCATTCATCCACGTTGCTTATATATTCAGTTTCTCCTTCACAAATAAAAGTTCCATTAGCACTGAAATAGTTGCAACCTTTCGTGCCTGCGCAACAGTTGGTGCATATTTGATTATTCTTTTCTTCTGAACACGGGCAAACTCGATAGTCAATTCTTGGATCACAATTCCGGGGACAAGCTTTTGGATTTCTAGGATCAGATTCTCCTTTACAAACAAAAGTTCCATCAGCACTAAAGTAGTTACAACCCTTTGTGCCTGCGCAACAGTTGGTGCATATTTGATTGTCCTTCTTTTCTTCTAAACGCGGGCAAACTCCATAGGCAATTCTTGAATCACAATTCCGGGGACAAGCTTTTGGATTTCTAGGATCAGATTCTCCTTTACAAACAAAAGTTCCATCAGCACTGAAGTAGTTACATCCCTTCGTGCCTGCGCAACAGTTGGTGCATATTTGATTGTCCTTCTTTTCTTCTAAACGCGGGCAAACTCCATAGGCAATTCTTGGATCACAATTTCGGGGACAAGCTTTTGGATTTCGAGGATCAGACTCTCCTTTACAAACAAAAGTTCCATCAGCACTGAAGTAGTTACAACCCCTCGTGCCTGCGCAACAGTTGGTGCATATTTGATTGTTCTTATTTTCTTCTGAACGCGGGCAAACTCCATAGGCAATTCTTGGATCACAGTTAAAGGGACAAGCCTTGGCATCTGCATGTTCCACATTATTTACAAGCAGAGACATTCCTACAACATAACAAAATTAATTACCTTATGAGTTTTGCACAATGAATTCAAGTAATTGGGTAAGAGAGAAAGTTAAAAAAGAAGAAGAGAAATACATAAAATCCTCCTTAAAAGTAGTCTGTTTAAACCAGTTAGAATCTTCAATTATGTAAGCGTCTTATTACCCCCGTAAACTCGTTCGAAGTGATATTATTACTCCATATTACGTGGCGGGTTTACGTTGGATATTTGTGGGTGCTCACTTTTGACCAAATTTAGTAAATTTGCATAGGCAATTACAAAAATATTTTGATAAATATTGAATGAATACTCATAATTAATCTTCTTTTTCTTTTTCTTTTAAATTTTTTTATCGGCAAGTTGAGTCGGACCCAGGATTTGAATGTAATGGGGGTACCACTGACCTTAAATATGCCAATAACTAGCGACAAAATTTCACGTACAACTTTTTATAAACTTAATCTTTATGATAACTTATTATCAAAGGATAAACAACGGGAATTTTTTAAAGAAAGAGAAAACACTAAGTAAAGAGTGAAAGATTACTTTGCAAAATGGGTGTTAGAAAAAGAATTGTTGATAGAAACCGGGTCTCCCAGCACTCTTCACCAAATGTTTTATTCAATATTAATGCAAATAATAATAATACCACTTTAAGCGAGCTAAGGGGTAATAGGACTCTCGCAATTTGAAAGAATTTTATGTATTTTTCCTTAAAGAAAGTTGAAAAGAAAAGTCTTACCAAATAAGAGGAGGAAAGCAAGGAAACTAATTCTGTGAACAGCCATACTTATATATCTCCCGAGTTAAATGGTTTTCTTTAATTTGAGCAAAGAGAGTGTTATCCTAAGCATCTATTTATAGCAAATGAGCCATCTAATAAGACAGCACATGAAAATGATTTGGCCGACTTTATTTGATTTTTAATAATGTAGATGTGGATACGGCTTTCATTTTCATAAAGTCTTATCACGTTTGCAATGACTATGAAGCGCCACGCTTGACTGAATCAAAAGAGTGCAAATTTCTTCTTTCAATACTTGAAGCCAAGCTTATGGCACTTAAAAGAAGGAACCATTCTCTCCTCGAGTCATTGGTGTAGAATGAGGAAAACGTGAAATTATTTTGTTTCGAATTGATAAATATCGATTCATATAATGGAGGAATTGGTAAGTTGGTTGTGAAAACCTAAGAGTCCTTTGGACAAGTTGTGACGACCCGGCCCGTCGTCACGTGAGTTACCGCCCCGTTTCCCTCATCTTATGTTTCTCTATGCTTCATTGTCGGTATTGAGGTGATTGAGTCGAATTGGATTGGTTTTAGATGGAAATGAGACACTTAGTCTCTTTAAGGAAGGCTTGTTTTGGAAAAGTCAATCGGATGTTGACTATTGAGTTAGAGGGCTCGGATGTAATTTCTGGTGATTCGAAGTGGGGGATGATTTGTGACTTAGGAGTGCGATCGAAATTGATTTTGGAAGTCCGGTGTAGAATTAGGCTTGAATTGGCGAAGTTAGTATTTCGGCGAATTCTGGTTGGTAGGTGAGATTTTAATCTGGCTGTTGGAATGGAATTCTGAGAGTTGCAGTAGTTCCGTTAGGTGATTTTGGATGTGTGTGCAAAATTTTAGGTCATTCGGAGGTGTTTTGGTAAGGTTTTTGATCAAATGCGTATTTCGGAAGTTTTTAAGAAACTGAGGCTTGAATCTGATGTGATTTAACGGTTTTAGCGTTGTTTGATGTGTTTTGATGATTGGAACAAGTTGGAATGATGTTCTAGGATGCGTTGGTGTCTTTGGTTGAGGTCTCGGGGGGCATCGGGGGTGATTTCGGATGGCTAACATGATGAAATTTGAGTTGAGGAATTTCAGGTTGTTGCTGGTATGTGATATTTTCGTTTCTGTGAAAATGGACCGCAGAAGCATAAGGAGGGTCGCAAAAGAGGTTCATGGCCTAGTAGGGTAGTACCTCAGAAGCAGAACCTTTGTCGCATAAGCGAGCCCGCAGAAACAGATGGGCAATCGCAGAAGCGATTTTGGTCTGGAGGTGAAGTTCCGCAGAAGCGGAAAAATATGTCGCAGAAGCGGCCTTGGTTTTTAATGAAATTCCGTAGGAGTGGAATATAACTACAGAAGCGGTAACGCGGAGCGGGGATGGGGCCTGCAAAAGCAGAAACCCTGGTGCCAGAAGGGGTTTTTATATTTATTTTTGTTCCACGAAGCTTATGTTATTTCCACTATTTTTAAGCGAGCTTGAGATCTATTGGACGGAGTTGAAAGGGGGTTTCAACTAGGTGTGATTGGAGGTAAGTCCCTTGGCCTAAATACATGAAATTGTGATAAATTTAACATGGAAATTCATCAAAAGAGAGTGAAGCTAGGGCTTGGGAACGTGGTGATTTAAAAATGGAATTTGAAGGGTCAAATGGACTCCGATTTTGGTAAATTTGATATGTACGGACTCGTGGCGAGACAAGAAATCTGGTGATATAAATTTTGTAATTTTTTGAGAAGTGGGCCCGGGGTTCGGGTTTTGCAACTTCGTGATTTTTGATAATTTTCGAGTCTTTTCAATTGGGTTATGTTCCCTAAGCCTATTGTAATGTATTTCTTATGGTTCTGACCAGATTCTATGTACAAGGAGGTTGATTTGAGAGGCAAGCGCAAGGCGAGCTGGGATTTCGGCCGACTTGAGGTGAGTAATGGTTATAAATGATGTTCTGAGGGTTTGAAACCACGGATTAGTACTACGTGGTGCTATGCTAAGATGAGACACGCGTTGTATGATGAACGTGGGGTTTGTTACTGCTGGGGATTCGGACTCGGTCCATTCTGATTGATGACTCTACTGTGTTTTTGAATGGGACTTGATTAATATCAGTATATTTTGGGCTAGTTGCCATGTTTGGGGCCTTGTGCCGATCTGTAGAACCCGTAGGGGGTATGTTGTACTAGTTGACCTCACTTCACTTGTCAAAATCATACTCTCAGTCATGTTCTTAACTGTTAAACATAATATGAACCAGCTTTAGAAATTGGCAATCCAAATGAGGAATAGCTGGGGTTGGAAACCCTGTCTTAGCTGAGTGGTCCCGAGGGGCCAAGTCTATATTGACTGAGAGGGGTCACGAACCCCATAGTGACAGTATTTGATATATATCGGATCGGGCTGCACGCCGCAGCAGTATATTATATATATATATATATATATATATATATATATACACACATAGATGGATCGGACTGCACGCCGCAGTAGTATATTATATAGATCGGACTGCACGCCGTAGTGATATATTATATGGATCGGACTGCGCGCCGCAGTATTATAGCGCTTGGGCTGTAGGAGCCCCTCCGGAGTCTGCACACCCCCAGTGAGCGCAGTCGACTATTATTATTGGATCAATCACCGCAGTAGTTTATATATATATATGGATCGGGCTGCCTGCCAAAGCAGTATACTGTACGGATCGGGCTGCACGCCGCAGCAGTATAAGTAAATTACCGGAAATTGAGAGGAGTAAATGAGTTGTGTACTGGATTGGGGGATATTCACCCGTTTTTTTCTTCATTTAGCAGTTGTTTTACTGCACTTACTATTTTTATATAGAATTGTGTAGTGTTTTTACGAGTTTTCTTATCTTCAGTCATTATTTATTGATGTTACTCTCTGAGTCGGAGTACTCACTTTACTCCCTGCACTATGTGTGCAGATACAGGTGTCACACCTCCCATTTTTCCGCTACCGCACCTCGCGAAGGGTGCAATAAAGGGAGTTTTTCCAATTAAAGGACAATCGAAACGGGATTTATTTATTTATTTCAGAGTCGCCACTTGGGAGATTTATGGTGTCCCAAGTCACCGGTTTGAATCCCGAATCGAGGAAAAAATTGACTTTTTATTACAGTCCGCGAATCAGAAATCCGGATAAGGAATTCTGTTAACCCGGGAGAAGGTTCTAGGCATTTCCGAGTTCCGTAGTTCTAGCACAGTCGCTCAACTGTTGCATTTGTTTTTATCTGATTTTAATATATATGCTAGCTTATGTGCCTTTTATTCATAAACCACTTTTAGTTTTATTTTTTTATAAGAATTGCAACGTCGTGAAAATGCGTCTCGAACCACGTCGCACTAGTGCACCCGTAGTTGTAAACACATTTCGACTCCGTTGAGATTTGGATTTGGGTCACATAAATGTGCACCCGTAGTTAGGAAAGTAATATTATTAAAATACGCGCCTAAAGCAACTACGCGTTTATTATCTTTATGAAAGACCGTAAAATTCACTAAACAGTCCTCCCGAATTCTAAGTATTTTTACTTAGCACTTATTGAGGGCCCCTCCTTTTATTTGGTGAGGCTTGTCTCATCATTTTTATTGAAAGTTCAAACTTAAAGTTACTATGGTTTGCTATTTATTTATCTCTAGACTAGAAGAAGAAAAGAAACCATAACTAATTTTATCATGTGGAAGAAAGCCATAGCCTATCATTTGGGTATTATTAACCCAACTTCTATTTATTCTCAGGCCCAAACGGCCCAGATTGTGTGACCCAATCGCCTCAACCGGTCAGTCTTTGGGGAAAGAGGTCATGGGATCAATTCCTTGATCTGGCCAAACCATGAATTGTCTTAAACTAGAATCAAGCGCCCAAAGATTGGGCTGTCAGCAGCCTTATCTATTAAGGCCCAATAATAAACAAATTAGATTTACTACTCTCGTTTCAAATTATTCCACATATGTTCAATAGTAGACTAGTACTCAAAACAAATCAGTATTTCAAATTAGTTGAATTATGGAATTGAATCAAATGCTACACAGACCTCTTTTGAACTTGTTCTTTTTACGATCACTAGAACAAATCAATAGTTTAAAAGCTATCATTTAAACTAACATTAATAACTAACAGCTCAAACTTTAATTATCATTACACATTTCCAGTACTCCAAATCCATTAGAAACAGTTGAGATCATTTTTGACAAACCAATATGAGATTATTTAAATAATTACTGATTTTAGACCCGTGTATTATTACTTAACACTGTCTCACTGTCAAAGTTTTGATAATTACAACAGTTATTACAAAGCTAAACATGAAAGCCTCAACAACTAAACACCTGCATTGCTACGTAAAATATACTGACAGCCATAACCACTGAATAATTATATTAGCATTATTTAGCTTCGGCTACAATATCTAAGTGTTAAGTGCAAAAAGGAAGACCAGTTCTATAACTAATACAGTCCAGATATGGAGACCAAATGTTACAGCACAGTCATTTAGAAAATAACAACAGGAGTCCCAATTTGTCTAATGCTAATCACTGCTACTGTACAACCTAATATGAAGACAAACACATACTAATGCAATACATGATAAAGAGGAAATAGGCAGAATAGAAAGGATCTAAACACATTTTCCTTAAAATTTTGACTCCAAAGCAAGGTTACATTGGCAGATTCAGATGTGTACCTAGAATTGAAAGTAACAAAAGAGAGGAAGGTCAGCACAGCAGTACAACAACAATCAACCCCGGCACAGCGGAACCCAGAAATTGATTTGAAACAATTAGAAACTATACTCAATTGAACAATAAACCTAGCTGAAACAGAGAAATTAGAAATGCAGAGTATTTTTTTTATTTATTTCAGTCTGTTTTCTCCAACTCTGAAGTGCTATTTAGTGCTCTCAATTTCTATTTCTCTCTCCGATTGTATCTTTTTGTTTTTCAGACTAATCTCTGTCTATTTAAAGAATAGAGTTAGTTCATTTTTTATTCCAATCCCTCACTTTTCAACTTGTATAATTCCTTCCCATGTGCACCCCTTATCCCTTTTATCATTCAAACCATCACTTTCTGATTTCCACATCTAAAGGTATTTAAAATGGTGTCATCTCTTCAATTCTTTATTTTAAAAAAAAAAACCCCATGCTATTTCTGATTTTTCCACCTTTAAAGATATCAACCAGGGTGTAATTTGCACTACTGATCCCCTTTTTTGATTAAATTAATCATTAGTTTTGTGGTACACTGAATACTTAACTGGCAGACTACAAAACTAAACCATTTCTGGGTTTCAATTCCCAAAATTACCCCTTAACCCCTGAGAGTTATTGTTCTGCCCTAAGCCTTAACATTTGTATTAAAAACCTTCTTGAATTTCAACTAACACTGGATTGTTAACTATCAATTTATACAGCTATAACCAATTCTCAATCCTATTCAAACACACAAATGATTCAAGTAGAAGGACTAGAGGATGAGGTTCATGTGAACGAGCATTTTGGTTCAAGAGGGAAAATTGAACACAACAACAAATTCATTTCGATCACAAAATCAAACAGAAGGAAACAAAATGATAGACACACTGAAATGGGCCAAATGAACTGTTACCATGTCGATTTAGCTTTCTAACATGAGGAACTAATTGGCGACATGAATTCAATCGACTATATAAGCCAATACAGACAATAAATAACCAATAAACAAACAGGTTGATTTATGGCTTTGGGACAAAACATGGGACTTATGAAACTATCTTTTCCACGACATTATTCGAATCGAATATATAGTTTATGAACAGATACAATTAACAACAAACATAGAAAATGGACCAAATAAAAAGGTCATTTGAAGATGGACAGAATAAATTTGAGAGACAAATCGAACAATCAAATCAGTTAAACTAAACATGTAACTAGATATTAATAGAACACAAACAGAACAAAATGAAAGGAAAAATTACCTCCGAAACTTAAAATTAGACGTACCCAGGCTCAAGATCAGACATCGACCACTTTGAGGTCGAACGGACCTCAGTCGAAGTGTTCTCAACTGAAAACATTCTGATTAAGGTCGATTAGACCCCAAATCTCTATTTTAATCGGACAAATTTCAACATTTGGTTTTCTAGGGTTCTTGAAGGTTTGATTTGGGTTCGAACAGTTCTGGTCAGATTCGAACCAAACCAAGAGTGGTTTGGTAACGAGGGAGGTCAGGGGGTGCCAGGGTGTGAGTTTGGGGCCGGTTGGGGTAGTTTCAAATTTTGCTCGAATCTTCGATTGAAGATTCGAGAAGTTGCGGGATGATTCGAGAAAAATAGGTAAGGGATTTGGATTGAGGGTGGTCTAATGGCTTTAGGGTGTTAAATTGGTTGCCGGCAGCATCGTTGCCACCGGGTTTCAGGCGAAGGGGCGTAGGGGCGGCTAGGTTTTGGGTTGGTTCGTCTCTGAGTTTTAGAGAGAGACGATGGGGGTGAGGGGGGTTTGGTTGGGGGGCGTGGGGTAAGGGATTAAGGTTATATACGGGATGGGGAAATGATCCTGGGCCATTAGATCATCCAAGATCAACGGCCAGGATCGGTTTTTTAGCAGGGGACGACGCTGTTTGGTTAAACAGGGGATCCGGTTAGACCGGGTAACGGGTCGGGTACATGGAACGGGTATGAAAGGGTTGATCTCGACCGTTGGATTGATGTGATCCAACGGCTCATACTGAATATTACACAAGCGGTGTCGTTTGGGCGGGGATTTGGGCTGTTTTTGGATGAAAATGTTTGGGCCTGGGTGGGGTTGTTTTGGTATTGGACCAAATCATTTTCCTTCTCCTATTTCTCTCTTTTCCTTTCTTTTTCTTTATTTTACTCCTAAATTAATTTCAAAAATTTTAACCAAAATACTAATTATAAATTACAAAACTACAATTAACTCAACAAATACTAATTAACGCTTAACAATAATTATCACACATAATTAAATACCAAATTTAAAAGAAAAACCACACAATTTCGATGCTTAAACACTAAAAAATGCGAAGTACGTTATCTTTATTTCGTTTCATTTTTTGTAAAACAAACTGCTTGCTTAACTAATCCTAAATGTAAACGCGACATATTTTTGTATTTTTCATTTATTTAAACACCTAAATACGCATGGACACAGGCAAATAATGACATAAAAATACTATGAAAAATTCACAAAAATGCACCCAATAAAACAGACAGTTTTTGTTTTGATTTCTTTGGGAGTAGTTCTCGTGAGGCAAAAATCCCGTGCTCACAGCTGCCCCTCTTTGCCCGTAAACATGAAGAGTTTTCGTGCAAAGATAAGTGAGCGGATACGAGCGATTTTTGCCCGTTTGAGTACTCCGTGTGAAGCATTTTTTAAAGATTTAACCGAACCTCTACTTCAAAAGGTCTCCTACATATCCCTGGCTAAAAGGGAATCAGGTCAATGTAGTTCGAAAAGTTTTGGTAGCTGGGGATACCGTGGAACTGTGTTTTTGGCTGTTACTGCTATTGCTGCTACTGCTATTTCTTGCCGACCTCCTTATTACACCGTGTTAAACAGAAAATAAGAAGCTAGACTAAACTAATCTACGAATTACAAAATCTTATCTAGATCTTCAAACTTGCTCTTGTGTTGCTTTGAACTTGTATCTTGTGTTCTTCCAATGAAATTCTTGTTGTTGCCTTGATGATGTTTTGCCATTCCTCTTGTTGATGCTCGATTACAACAATTTGAAATATGTGTCCATTTTTCAGTTGGGCTCCTGCTTTTGATGCTTAACAAGGTATTCCCTTGTTTTCCAGGTGGGCTCCTGCTTGCGATTGCTTGAAAAGGTATTCCCTTGCTTTCCAGGTGGGCTCCTGCTTTCGATGTTTGAAAAAGTATTCCCTTGTTTTCCAGGTGGGCTCCTGCTTGCGATTGCTTGAAAAGGTATTCCCTTGCTTTTTAGGTGGGCTCCTACTTGCGATGCTTGAAAAAGTATTCCCTTATTTTCCAGGTGGGCTCCTGCTTGCGATACTTGAAAAGGTATTCCCTTGTTCTTCAGGTGGGCTCCTGCTTGCAACAAAATAGACAAACAAAGAAAATTTTTCTGCCCCAGTCTATTGACTGGGCAAATCATGTTATCAGATATTGAAATTTAAAGGCTAAAATTCGGATTGTACTTCCCTTGTTTTCCAGGTGGGTGCTTGCTTGCTGCATTTGAAAAGATATTCCCTTGTTTTTCAGGTGGGCTCCTGCTTGCCTGAACTTTGAAATGAATTCCCTTGTTCTCCAGGTGGGCTCCTGCTTACATCAACCATACATGACAAAGAAATTCTGCCCTAGTTTGATAACTGGGCGCGTTATGTTACCGAATATTAAACTTGAAAGATAAGACTTGCATTATACTTCCCTTATTCCTCAGATAGGTGCCTAACTGCTGCGCTTGAAACGTATTCCCTTGTTCTCCAGGTGGGCTTCTGCTTACTGAATTTTGAAAAATATTTCCTTGTTCTTCAGGTAGGCTCCTGCTTGCTGAATTTTGAAAGATATTCCCTTATTCTTCAGGTGTGTTCCTGTCTTCAAATAATAATTTTACCTTTATTCTATTACCTTCGTCTCCCTTTGCTTCTTAAACCATATCCTTGTTCCTGAATTACCTCTTTTCAGAACTGTTTCTCTCAAAACTCGTGTTGTCTTCCCTCTCAATTGCTGGGGATAATACTGCTGGAATTATTTACTTACTTGCTGGGGGTAATACTGTTGGGGAAATCTCCTTTCTTCCCCTTCTTTTCTATTTCCCTACAAACTTTATTTTTCTCTCAAGATTGCTGGGGATTAAAATGTTATCAGCTGGGGATTACCCTGTTGAAGATAACACTGCTGGGGCATCCCTTTTCTTCTTTCTTCTTTCAAAACTTCCTTCAAAACTTGTATTTCGTTCCTCTGAAAGCTGTTGGGGATTATACTTATGGGGAATTTTCCTTCCTTCAAATTGGTGCTTCATTCTTCCGAAAATTGCTGGGGATGACACTGACCTTTTGCTTTTTCCGTCCCGCGTCTCATCTTTTTGTTCCGTCCGCTGGGGATACAACTTTCCTCCATTAAAACTTGTTGCTTTCCTTCTCTCAGCACTGCTGGGGATATCACTGGTTCAAAAACCACTTATCCTTAAAACTCGGGTTATCTCGCTTCTCTCAAGATTGCTTTCTCTAAAACTTTGTATCGCTTTTTCCGTAAACTGCTGGGGATGATTTCCTTCAAAACTTGTGTTATCTTCCATCTTCCCCAAATGGGTATCTGATTTCAAGAAAATTTTCTGCCCCAGTTTGATAATCTTCTTTGTGGCTTGTCTTTCCGTCACCAATATCCTTTCCTTTTCCTGCCTCAAATCAAAGAAAAATTTGTTAGTTTAAAACGTGACGAGTGGTCATGCCACTCCTGCTGGGGATGGTTTTTTTCTTTTCTCTTTTCTTTCTTTTCTCTGTTTTGTCTGACCCTCTTGGTTGATAATCTGCTAGGGAGATTCCTTCTTCCCAATGATCATTATTCACAAAATTTCTACGCTACTGTTTTCCAACTTTCCTCTGTACTTCCTTTGAAACTCTAGACAAATTCCTCATTTGGTCCCGAAACACACGTCTTTTCATTTTATTGCCTTATCTAGTGCCTATTCACATTTTGCTTTGCACTGTTTTGGCGACTGGTAGTAAGCTCTGAAACATCCTTCTCAAAAACAAATTACTGGAGAAATTTTTTTTTTAAAACAAAGAAGTGAAAAGTGATGACTGTAAAGGGTAGAAAAAGAAAAAGCCTTTCTAAACAAATGTTGGGGAGAATAAAAAGGAAGAGAACTTATCAGAACGGTATAACCAATCCCAATGATCATGTCGTGCATTTTCGGATTAATCAACCCAGTCTATTTGTATCAATCAAACTTTCTGATGGCCTCATATTGTTGGGATAAACATGCACCCAATTCTTTGCTGAATGCGGATACTTTCCGAAAATCTTATCGTGCCGCCTCATAGTGCCCTTCGAAGGGTTTTCACTAATGAGACTCTCTCATTTCTCTCAAACTCCTGTCGCCTTATGGTGCTTGTGAAGATTTTCACCGTAAGACTCTCTCATTTTATTTCTTTCAGCTTTCGTCGCCTTATGGTGCCCGTGAAGGTTTTCACCAATAAGGCTCTCTTATTTTATTTTTCTTTCTCAACTGGGGATTGGAGCGTTATCAACAAGATTCTCTCTTCTGGGGATTCCTTTGGCTATCAATTCCTTCAACTCATGATCTTAAATCAGTCGGGGATCATTGTGCTATTCTTGGCTTTCATTTAACTGACTCGGCACCTCTCGGATACTGATCAGAAGGTCTTTTTTGGACATCAATATGGGTCTTTGTATGGGGCTAAAAGAAAAAGATATCAAAAGATTCAAATGGCTTTTAATGGGTAAAATGTTACAACTCTTGGAATCATACTTTTTTTCAAAATTTAAAACATAACTTCTGCCCCAGTTATCTTGCTTGGGGAATTTTGATTTTTCTTACACTATGACCGAGCCGTGAGGCGCCTACGTATCCTCTTTGAGGAATCAGGTCGAACGTAGTTCACTTGATTCCTTTATGTTTCTTGTGACCTTTCTTTTATTTATTTATTTTTGTTTATAATTTTTTTTTCAACATTATATATAT
>MU754501.1:29671-51519 GCA_026770625.1 Nicotiana glauca
CACTCCTCCACTGAGGAAAAATCCATTTGCCAACCGCCGAATGGCTCTTTTTTGATCTCCAGTGGCCTGCTCCGGGTATATACCCATCCTGAGGTATTCCTTGACATCATAGAACCATGGCTCGCCATCCATCTCTTCCTCTATCATGTTGCAATAAGCATGCTAATCACGAACCTGAATATGCAACGGGTCAACATGAATTTTGTCTGGGTGATGCAACATTGATGCTAAAGTAGCCAAAGTATCGGCAACCTCATTATGCACTCTTGGGATGTGTTTGAATTCCACTGATCGGAATCGCTTACTCAGATCATGCAAACATTGACGATATGGTATAAGCTTCAAATCCCGTGTTTCCCATTCACCTTGAACCTGATGTACCAGAAGGTCCGAGTCTCCCAAGATCAAGACGTCCTGGACATCCATGTCTACAGATAACCGTAACCCCAAAATGCATGCTTCATACTCAGCCATGTTGTTGGTACAATAGAAACGTAATTGAGACGTAACAGGATAGTGATGTCCTGTTTCAGAGATAAGTACTGCTCCTATCCCAACTCCTTTTGCATTCGCAACTCCATCAAAGAAAAGTTTCCATCCTGGTTCCTTGGTCAATTCCAACTCATCTATATGCAGCACTTCTTCATTCGGAAAATACGTCCTTAACGGTTCGTATTCATTATCAATAGGATTCTCAGCCAAGTGATCGGCTAATGCTTGGGTTTTCATGGCCGTCCTTGTCACATAGACGATGTCGAACTCCGTAAGTAATATTTACCATTTTGCTAACCTCTCTGTGGGCATAGGTTTCTGGAAAATATACTTCAATGGATCCAAGCGCGAAATGAGATAAGTAGTGTAGGAAGACAGATAATGCTTCAGCTTCTGTGCTACCCAAGTTAGGGCACAACACGTCTTTTCAAGATGAGTGTACTTAACTTCATAAACCGTGAACTTTTTACTGAGATAATAAATGGCCTGTTCCTTCCTGCCGGTGATGTCATGCTGCCCCAATACACAACCAAACGAGTTTTCCAGAACCGTTAGATAAAGAATCAGGGGTCTCCCTAGTTCAGGTGGAACCAACAAAGGTGGGTTTGACAAATACCCTTTTATCTTATCAAATCCCTTTTGGCATTCTTCAGTCCATTTGGCTGCAGCGTCCTTCTTCAACAGCCTAAAAATAGGTTCACACGTCGATGTGAGCTGAGCAATAAACCGGCTGATATAGTTCAACCTTCCCAGAAGACTCATCACTTCGGTCTTGTTTTTCGGTGCTTGCAATTCTTGGATGGATTTGATCTTTGGCGGGTCCATCTTAATGCCTCGCCGACTGACTATGAATCCCAATAATTTTCCTGATGGGACACCGAACGCGCACTTGGCATGGTTAAGCTTGAGGTTGTATCTACGAAGTCTATGGAAAAACTTCCTCAAATCTCCGACGTGATGGGCCTGATGTTTTGATTTTATGATCACGTCATCTACGTACACCTCAATTTCTTTATGTATCATATCATGAAACAAAGCAGTCATTGCCCTCATGTAAGTTGCCCCAGTGTTCTTCAAACCAAACGGAATCACCCGGTAGCAATAAGTTCCTCATAGTGTGATAAAAGCTGTCTTCTCTGCATCTTCCTCGTCCATCAAGATCTGATGATACCCAGCATAGCAATCCACGAAAGACCCGATCTCGCGTCTAGCACAATTGTCAATTAAGATGTGGATATTGGGTAGTGGAAAGTTATCCTTTGGGCTTGCTTTGTTGAGATTGCGATAGTCAACGCATACTCTGATCTTCCCGTCCTTCTTTGGCACCAGCACAACGTTAGCCAACCATTCTGGATATCTAGTGACCCGAATAACCTTTGCGTCTAATTGCTTAGTTATTTCCTCCTTAATCTTCACACTCATATCTATTTTGAACTTTCTCAATTTTTGCTTGACGGGAGGGATTGTCGAGTCAGTGGGTAATTTGTGAACCACTAAATCTGTGCTTAAACCCGGCATGTCATCATACGACCATGCAAAAATGTCTTTGAATTCTATGAGTGTTTTCATTAGCTCATCCCTTATGTTTGATTCAATGTGGATGCTTATCTTAGTTTCCCTGACATTGTCGGCATCCCCTAAATTGACGGCCTCAGTGTCGTTCAAATTGGGCTTGGGTTTCTCTTCGAACTGGCTTAATTCTTTGCTTATCTCTTCAAAAGCTTCAACTTCATCGTATTCCTATTCATCATCATAATCGACCTCTTGTACAATTAATTTGAAATCAGATTGATCATTTAGACTAGATTGAAAATCCGTTGTGCATGACATGTCATTAGAACTAGTATAAAGAGAACTGTTTAGAAAAATAAAAAAACAAAACAAAATTAAAACAAAATATAAGAAGGGAAACTTTCACTCTTTATTAAAATACGGGATAACAGAGTTTCACACTTTTGCTAAAGCAAAGCAAAACAAGAATTGAATTACAACTCTGGGATTATCCATAAAACAAGAAAGAAAAATCCAGAGCCTACTACCAAGACTCCCTCCAAGTAGGAAGAAGAGTAGCCGTCCAATTGTTAATCTTGGCTTGGGATCCGACGAACTGCACATCAATTTTGCTCGGACCTTCGCCTGCTCCCACCATATTCACCTCAAAGAACCTTTCAAATCTCTCGATCAGCTCCCTGTCAGGCTCTATCACCACAGAATTTGGCATCACTGTTGCTGGGTGCTTTTTAATACCAGGCCGGACAAAAGAACGGGAGAGGAAAGGAATAGGTTTAGGAATGGTCCACACTCTCTTTTTCATCTTTCTGGCTCTCCTTATGTCAGCAGCAATGGGTTTAAAGCCTATCCCAAAAGTACCAAGATTAACAGGGAGAGACACTGGTTGTACGATGCCCTGGAGTGAAGCACCCAAGCCCTTTCCGGGCAAGAATCCATTTCTTATCATCTCAGACGCCACCATGACTGTTGCAGCACCTACCTTTGGCTTAGGAACATACTCCCCTTCCGGGATTTTAGCAACTAGTACTGTGTCCACAATTTGATACACCCATGAGCCTTTGTCATCTTCAGCTTCCTCGAAGGGTGTAATGGCATTGCAAGAATTGTCTTCCCCATGGACCACGATCTCCTGCCGATCCCATTCAAATTTGACCATCTGATGCAGTGTAGATGGTGCAGCTTTTGCGGCGTGGATCCAAGGTCGACCCAATAAAAGATTGTAAGACACAGCTATATCAAGCAGTTGGAACTCCATTGTGAATTCCACTGGTCCTATCGTTAGCTCCAGCACAATATCTCCCACTATATCTTTCCCTCCACCATCAAATCCCCGTACACAGATACTATTCTTATGAATTCTTTCATTGTCAACCTTCAAATTTTCTAGAGTGGATAGAGGGCAAATATTAGCACTAGACCCATTATCAATTAACACTCGAGTCACAACGGAATCCTCGCACTTCACCGTGAGGTAAATGGCCCTGTTATGTTCAGTTCCTTCTAGCGGCAACTCGTCATCGGAGAATGTTACCCTGTTAACTTTAAAAAAAAATTTTGCAATCTTCTCAAGATGATTCACAGTGATCTTGTCTGGCACATGGGCTTCATTTAAAATATTCATCAGCGCCCGGCAATGTTCATCCGAATGGATTAATAGAGACAGTAATGAGATCTGCGCTGGGATTTTCTTCAATTGTTCCACGATTGAATAGTCCTGTGCTTTCATCTTTTTCAAAAATTCTTCCGCTTCCTCTGCAGTAACAGCTCTCTTCACTGGTGCCGGATTGTCTCTAACTGCTTTAACTTTCCTCAATTCTTCAGGGGAAAAACACCTCCCTGATCTAGTCAACCCATGCATTTCGCATACTTCTTCTTTAACTTCTTTTCCCCTGTACATCACACTCAACCATTCATAATTCCATAGGACAGCCTTTTCACTAACCACAGGCAACTGGATCGCCGGTTTAATGATAACCGGTTCTGTACGGACGCCTACAACTAACACCGGCTTAACAATTGCTCCCGGTATAGTCACTTTAACAGGTTCTGGCTTCACTATCATTACTGGTTCATCGGCTATCTGTTCCACTGCGATTAATGCATTCTCACCATTCAGCTTCCCATTTGCTTTACTTTCACTTGCCTTAATCATCATCACTGTTTGCGATGGCTTCTTGTACTCTCCCCTCTGTACTAACTCGATCATGTGAGCCTCATGATGGGTTGGTAATGGATTCTGCATTATATCGGGAGTCTCTGGTTCTTGTACTTCAATTCTCCTGGCATTAATAAATTCCTAAATAACAGTTTTTAGATGCCAACACTTTTTGGTATCAGGACCTGGTGCTCCTGAGCAGTATTCACAATTGACTGAATGGTCCAGGTTCCTCGGGGGAGGGTTGGGTATTTTTGGCTCAATTGGGTTTAACATCCCAAGCTGCCTCAACCTATGGAATAGGCTGGTATAAGATTCTCCTAGCGGAGTGAAAGTCTTCTTCTTTTGTAATCTGTCATTTCTAGCAGCAGGGTTTGGTCAGAAACTGGTTCCGCCGGGATTTCTGTAGGTTCTAGGCGGTGGGAATGCATTTTGGGTATGGTAGGTGTTCTGTGGAGGGGGTGCACACCAGGGTGCTTGGGGTTGAGGATAGGTTTGGGCGTGGTGAACTCAGAAGTGTGGAGCGGGAGGTGGATAGTAATGTTGGGGTGGACCATATGGTGTATGTGTGTAGGGTTGGTGATGTGGATGGGGTTGATGATAATAGGTTGAAGGATCCCTGGACCATGTCCTCGCCTCCACCACGACAATTTCTTCCTTCCTCTTCTTTCCCAAAACTCCTCCAGTGCCAGTCTGGATGGCTTGGGTAGTTTCTTTTATTGCAGAGTAACTCATAATCTTGTTGGACTTCAACCCTTCTTCTACCATGCTTCCCATCTTGACGACTTCATTGAAAGTTTTGCCCGCTACTGACACTAGATGGCCGTAATAGGTAGGCTCTAAAGCCTGCAAAAAATAATCCACCATCTCACCCTCTTTCATAGGCGGATCGACCCTCGCGGCCTGCTCCCTCTATCGAAATCCATATTCCCTAAAACTCTCCCCAGGTTTCTTTTCAATCTTAGTCAAAGAGAGACGATCGGGAACAATCTCCAGATTATACTGAAAATAATTTGCAAAGGCTTGGGCTAAGTCATCCCATGTATACCATCGGGTGTGATCGTGCCTAGTATACCACTCTAAAGCCGACCCACTGAGGCTTTGGCTGAAATATGCCATTAATAATTCATCCTTTCCTCCAGCACCTCTCATTTTGCTACAAAAACCCCTCAAATGGGCCACGGGGTTACTGTGACCATCATAAAGATCAAACTTTAGCAATTTGAAACCCACAGGCAGTTGGACTTTTCGAAACAAACACAGGTCTTTATAAGCAATGCTTACTTGTCCTCCAAGACCTTGCATGTTTCGGAACGATTGTTCCAGGCTTTTTACTTTGCGTATCATTTCCTCCTGTTCGGGGTTCTTAGGAGGTTTTTCCTCTTCAGATACATCAATAAGAGGGGTATAATGGTATGGGTCACAAGGTTTGAAAGTGGGCTCGGGTGGATAGTAATGGTTTTCTTGCGTGTGAAACAAGGGTTCACTTGAAGATTTGTGTAACACAACTGGTGGAGGAGCCACGTACACAGGAGCAACTGGTGGTGGTGGTGGTGGGATTTGCTTTGGTGGTGGAGGTTGGGGATTATAGACAGCTTCCCCTTGATAGTATTGGTGTGCTGGATAACTTGTTGACGGATTAATGGGAGGATGTTCCGAAGTCGGAGCCGATGGGAGGGGAGGAGCATTGGGAAGCATTGGTAGTGGTTGTCCTTTAGTTCAGGCTAGATGCATTTCTGCTATCTGTCTCCTCAACATGTCGACTTCTTCTTTCATTGTTTGTATTTCTTTTTTCTCTTCTTCAACACTTTTGTCTGAACTAGACATGCTTTTTGGAATGGGTCCTTTCGATCTTGTGTAGTAATGGTAATCTGCCAGAATGCCTTAACAAACTAACTGTTTGAAATCTGGAAGACAACAAACTTGTTAGTTTTCAGAGTTTAATAGATATATTATCGCACGTTGGGATGCAATGCACCTAGGCAGTTTAACCATTTCTATTATGTCTTTGCTTCTTATTGCAATGCGTCATTCCAACTTCTTATTTCTATGCCCCTTTCAAGCGCTTCTCAAACTATTTTTGCTTCTTTCCCTTTATTCATGTTTTTTTTTCCTTTTTTTCTTTTCAATGGTGGTCGAATCTTATGTGGATTGCCTACGTATCATGTCCCCGCATGAATCAGACCGAGCGTAGTTCGGGTGCATTATTTTCACGTTTCAGTTTACAAAATATTTTTCATTGATTTTCAATATAATTTTCTTTTGGTACAAGACTCGAAAAGCGAGAGTGCATAAGGATAAACAAAACAATGCCTGACTCAAACAAATTTTTAGGATAGAAAGGAAAAACAAAAAGACTCAAAACACAAAAAAATTCAAAATAACGAAAGCATGATGAAAAGGACTGATAACTAGAAGACGTCTTCGATCTCTACAGTAGAATCCACTGGCATTACTATAATCAAGGCTCTTGTTCCTGTGGCTGACCCCCAACATTGCGGTATATCCTTTCCAGATTTGCAGATATATGACGAGCAATACTTAATGATACTTCTGCAAATCGTTCGGGTGTCATTCCCTGGAAACTCTTGCATGCTCTTGAGGTTTAGGTGGTTATCTCGAGGATCTTCCCTTTAACGTATTCCTGGGCCACATGCAACTCTTGATTTTGCTGACCACGGGTCTCAGTGAGATCCAACGCATCACGCTCGCGGTCCATGGCCATATCTTTCTGGCGCCGAACTTCTAGTGATTCCTCCTCCATCCGATTGATCATACTCTGGTGGTAATGTCTTTCTACTTCAAACTCCGCGATCTGTCTCTCTTTGCTTGATTCAACTCCTTCTAATTGATCCCTCAAACCCTTGATTAGTGGAGCGTAACTCATGCGCTCATGATCACGGACTACCCTAAACTGTGCTTCTCTTTCTTCTTGTTGCTGTGCGGTTGTGATTGTGTTCTTCTTTTGAATTTGGGATTTGAGTGATCGCCTCTCTCGTGCCCACTGAGCTTTCTCTTTCTCAAGAACATCATACAACAGGTCCCTGTCCATTTTAACGATGCCGAGCTCTTCTTGTAGTGCTCCGACATCAGATTCATAACCCTTTCTCATCTCTTCCTTAGCTAGCCCAACTCTGTTTCGAATCTCAGCTTCCCACTCTGCAGTGCTCTTTACAACTGTCCCTGGTCTATCTGCGAGAGCATTTTGATTATATAACCATTCAAGATAAGAAGGATTCAACTCACCCCTTTCTCGATCTGCCACCATGGTGCCACACTCGAGTATCTTAATGCCATTCCTAACACGTTGGGCATAATCTTCACGAATGGGATCCTCCGATGTTGCTTCCCAAATGAAAATTTCCATAATCTCTACTGGGGGCACTATCTGCTTGTGACCTAACTGACGTAGAAATCTCATGGGAACATATGGTTGATATCCTCGAAGCCCCATCAAAATTAGAAATGGATGGTAAGATGATTTATAGATGACATATTCTGTGGTGAACCACGGATAATTCCATGTGATCTAGTCATCTGTTAAGGAGTGAAGATGCTCTTTCCAATCATTCACACTTTCTGGGAATATGCGGATCTCCAACTCACTCTTCAGTCTAGCATTATATTGGCGAACATGATTACCCCAACAAGTATGGTGGTCTACTTGATAAGGACGACGGAAAAGATGATCCATGAACCACATCTGGAGTAGGAGATTGCACCCTTCAAAAAAAACTTTTCCTTCCCAGCACCTAGTCAGGGTACGTAAGATATCTGCTAACACCATTGGAAGAATGGAGGAATCATTTCTTTTCATCATGGCTGTGACTATCCCAGATAACCGAATGTTGATCTTCCCATCCTTTCTCAGGAAGACCATGCACCCCAAGAAAGCTACAACGAACGCTTTCCGTCCATGGCCTCGCCATGTGTGTTGGTTTTGTTTGTTAATTAGCTTCTTACCATATTTTGAGAACCTCCCCTTCATGCCCGTACCTGTCATACAAGAAATCTAGGCGGACCTGCCCTTGCGCCACATGTGCTATCTCGGTGTGGCTGATTCACATCTGCTCAAGGAACTTAGTACCAGTAACGTCCCTGGGAGCCAAAAGTCTCTTTGTTCGACTTTTACACCCCAGATCGGTATGTTCAACGAATTCCTCCAAGGTTGGATTCATTTCAAACCCATTGAGACAAAACACATTATTCTTCGGGTCCCAGAAATGAACCAAAGGTTTGATGAGTTCTTGTTTGTGCTCAATCTCCATAATGTTTACCAAGTTTTTCAAATGGTCTTTGATCTTTCCTTGTTAAAACCCATCCATGTTATTCCACCATCGCTCCAATAACCTGGGCACTTTGTCGACAATTTTAAACGGTGAGTGCTCTTCATCTCTCAGCCTCTTGTCAGGTCTCCTGCTAATTGAATCCATATTGCACCTATATGAATGAGGTTGGGATCAAATCTTAACTCGCAGAAATGACACCAAACAGACTTTTGGATAAGACAACGGACAAACTTTATACGATAAAAGGGCTAGACTCTGGAAGAATTAACTCAGGTATCTTGCCTAGGAGACAAATTGATAAAAATGTGACGAAATTTTTATGCACATGCGAAATTTTATGCTCCCTTTTTTAAATATGTGGGCTGAACACGATGGAGGTTGCCTACGTATCTCATATCCAGTGAGAATCAAGCCAGCGTAGTTCGGGCAAGGAAAATAAATTAAATTTGAAAACAACACTCTTTTTTTTCAAATAAATTAAACTAAAAACACACTTTTCTTTCTCTTCATTTTCTCAAAGTTTCAGCAGAGTTTTCACACTTCTTGGGCATTGTTTTTTTTTTTTTAAAAAAGAGTAGTTATCTCTCTATACTGCTATATTTTTTTTTTTTTTTTTTCACAATTTTCTAGTATTTCCCATTTTCAGAAGCCAGTCAGCATACAAGTCTGAAGCAAATAAATGCATAAAACAAACAGGATGCAGCAAGATGGTCTTTTCACTTCAGGTCGCTTGTCCTAGACGGACCCAACCCCTGTGTTGAGTTCCCTAAGTCAAATGCACATGATGCAAATAAACGTTCCTACTAGGGATCCGGCATGAAGTTTTGTTATACTAGGTTTAATGCCTGGGGTGTGAGGCATATCTAGACTGGCCATAAAACGAGCTGACAACTCGAGTTGGGAAGGGGTAGCGTACCGGGAGCAATACTTCTCCGGCTTAACTACTGGACCCTCCCCGTTCTTAAATATGGGTGACTGATAATCCTTCCCTGAGAGCCCAGGCTCACCGGCTTTATCTCAACAAAGAATGGGGCGCGTATCCACGATTCCCGAGGTCGTATTCAGAAGACTCAGAGGGGGTGCGTGAGAAGACATTTTATATACACAGTTCAAGAATTATCAAAGCGGTAAAAAGCAACATTTAGCAAATTTAAGACAACATATAATAAAGATCAGATAATAAATAAGCCAAATACAACAATTATTACCAGCTCGAATTCTTGAATCCTGAACCAGAGATTTTGGGTTCGTTCCCCAGCAGAGTCGCCAGAGCTGTCACACCTCCCATTTTTTCGCTATCGCACCCCGCGAAGGGTGCAATAAAGGGCGTCTTTCCAATTAAAGGACAATCGAAATGGGATTTATTTATTTAATTCAGAGTCGCCACTTGGGAGATTTATGGTGTCCCAAGTCACCGGTTTGAATCCCGAATCGAGGAAAAAATTGACTCTGTATTACAGTCCGCGAATCAGAAATCCGGATAAGGAATTTTGTTAACCCGAGAGAAGGTGCTAGGCATTCCCGAGTTCCGTGGTCCTAGCACGGTCGCTCAACTATTGTATTTGCTTTTATCTGATTTTAATATATATGCTAGCTTATGTGCCTTTTATTCATAAACCACTTTTAGTTTTATTTTTTATAAGAATTGCAACGTCGTGAAAATGCGTCTCGAACCACGTCGCACAAGTGCACCCGTAGTTGTAAACACATTTCGACTCCGTTGAGATTTGGATTTGGGTCACATAAATGTGCACCCTTATTTAGGAAAGTAATATTATTAAAATACGCACCTAAAGCAACTACGCGTTTATTATCTTTATGGAAGACCGTGAAATTTACTAAACAGTCCTCCCGAATTCTAATTATTTTTATTTAGCACTTATTGAGGGCCCCTCCTTTTATTTGGTGAGGCTCGTCTCATCATTTTTATTAAAAATTCAAACTTAAAGTGACTATGGTTTGCTATTCACTTATCTCTAGACTAGAAGAAGAAAAGAAAACCATAACTAATTTTATCATGTGGAAGAAAGCCATGGCCTATCATTTGAGTATTATTAACCCAACTTCTATTTATTCTCAGGCCCAAACGGCCCAGATTGTGTGACCCAATCGCCTCAACCGGTCGGTCTTTGGGGAAAGATGTCATGGGATCAATTCCTTGATCTGGCCAAACCATGAATTGTCTTAAACTAGAATCAAGCGCCCAAAGATTGGGTTGTTAGCAGCCTTATCTATTAAGGCCCAATAATAAGCAAATTAGATTTAATATTCTCGTTTCAAATTATTCCACATATGTTCAATAGTAGACTAGTACTCAAAACAAATAAGTATTTCAAATTAGTTGAATTATGGAATTGAATCAAATGCTACACAGACCTCTTTTGAACTTGTTCTTTTTACGATCACTGGAACAAATCAATAGTTTCAAAGCTATCATTTAAACTAACATTAACAACTAACAGCTCAAACTTTAATTATCATTACACATTTCCAGTACTCCAAATCCATTAGAAACAGTTGAGATCGTTTTTGACAAACCAATATGAGATTATTTAAACTAATTACTGATTTTAGATCCGTGTATTATTACTTAACACTGTCTCACTATTAAAGTTTTGATAATTACAACAGTTATTACAAAGCTAAACATGAAAGCCTCAACAACTAAACACCTGCATTGCTACGTGAAATATACTGACAGCCATAACCACTGAATAATTATATTAGCATTATTTATCTTCGGCTACAATATCTAAGTGTAAAGTGCAAAAAGGAAGACCAGTTCTATAACTAATACAGTCCAGATATGGAGTCCAAATGATACAGCACAGTCATTCAGAAAATAACAACGGGAGTCCCAATTTGTCTAATGCTAATCACTGCTACTGTACAACCTAATATGAAGACTAATACATACTTATGCAATACGGGATAAAGAGGAAATAGGCATAATAGAAAGGATCTAAACACATTTTCCTTAAAATTTTGACTCCAAAGCAAGGTTACATTGGCAGATTAAGATGTGTACCTTGAATTGAAAGTAACAAAAGAGAGGAAGGTCAGCACAGTAGTACAACAGCAATCAACACCAGCACAGCAGAACCCAGAAACTGATTTGAAACAATTAGAAACTACACTCAATTGAACAGTAAACCTAGCTGAAACAAAGAAATCAGAAATGCAGAGTGTTTTTTTTTATTTCAGTCTGTTTTCTCCAACTCTGAAGTGCTATTTAGTGCTCTCAATTTCTATTTCTCTCTCCGATTGTATCTTTTTGTTTTTCAGACAAATCTTTGTCTATTTAAAGAATAGAGTTAGTTCATTTTTTATTCCAATCCCTCACTTTTCAACCTGTATTATTCCTTCCCATATGCACCCCTTATCCCTCTTATCATTCAAACCATCACCTTCTGATTTCCACATCTAAAGGTATTTAAAATGGTGTCATCTCTTCAATTCTTTATTAAAAAATAAAAACCCATTCTATTTCTGATTTCCCCACCTTTAAAGATATCAACCAGGGTGTAATTTGCACTACTGATCCCCTTTATTGATTAAATTAATCATTAGTTTAGTGGTACACTGAATACTTAACTGGCAGACTACAAAACTAAACCATTTCTAGGTTTCAATTCCCCAAATTACCCCTTAAGCCCTGAGAGTTATTGTTCTGCCCTAAGCCTTAATATTTGTATTAAAAACCTTTCTGAATTTCAACTAACACTGGATTGTTAACTATCAATTTATACAGCTATAACCAATTCTCAATCCTATTCAAACACACAAATGATTCAAGTAGAAGGACTAGAGGATGAGGTTCATGTGAACGAGCATTTTGGTTCAAGAGGGAAAATTGAACACAACAACAAATTCATTTCGATCACAAAATCAAACAGAAGGAAACAAAATGATAGACACACTGAAATGGGCCAAATGAACTGTTACCATGTCGATTTAGCTTTCTAACATGAGGAACTAATTGGCGACATGAATTCAATCGACTATATGAGCCAATACAGGCAACAAACAACCAATAAACAAATAGGTTGATTTATGGCTTTGGGACAAAGCAGGGGACTTATGAAACTATCTATTCGACGACATTATTCGAATCGAATATATAGTTTATGAACAGATATAATTAACAACAAACATAGAAAATCGACCAAATAAAAAGGTCATTTGAAGATGGACAGAATAAATTTGAGAGACAAATCGAACAATCAAATCAGTTCAACTAAACATGTAACCAGATATTAATAGAACACAAACAAAACAAAATGAAAGGAAAAATTACCTCCGAAACTTAAAATTAGACGGACCCAGGCTCAAGCTCAGGCATCGACCACTTTGAGGTCGAACGGACCTTAGTCGAAGTGTTCTCAACTGAAAACACTCCGATTAAGGTCGATTAGACCCCAAATCTCTATTTTAATCGGACAGATTTCAACATTTGGTTTTCTAGGTTTCTTGAGGGTTTGATTTAGGTTCGAACAGTTCTGGTCAGATTCAAACCAAACCAAGAGTGGTTTGGTAACGAGGGAGGTCAGGGGGTGCCAGGGTGTGAGTTTGGGGCCGGTTTGGGTAGTTTCAAATTTTGCTCGAATCTTCGATTGAAGATTCGAGAAGTTGCGGGTTGATTCGAGCAAAACAGGTAAGGGATTTGGATTGAGGGTGGTCTAATGGCTTTAGGGTGTTAACTTGGTTGCCGGCGGCGTCGTTGCCGCCGGGTTTCAGGCGAAAGGGCGTAGGGGCGGTTAGGTTTTGGGCTGGTTCGTCTCTGAGTTTCAGAGAGAGACGATGGAGGTGAGGGGGGTTTGGTTGGGGGGCATGGGGTAAGGGATTAAGGTTATATACGGGATGGGGAAATGATCCTGGGCCATTAGATCATCCAAGATCAACGGCCATGATCGGTTTTTTAGTAGGGGACGACGTCGTTTGGTTAAACAGGGGATCCGGTTAGACCGGGTAACGGGTCGGGTACATGGAATGGGTATGAAAGGGTTGATCGCGACCGTTGGATTGATGTGATCCAACGGCTCATACTGAATGTTACACAAACGGTGTCGTTTGGGCGGGGATTTGTGCTGTTTTTGGACGAAAATGTTTGGGCCTGGGTGGGGTTGTTTTGGTATTGGCCCAAATCATTTTCCTTTTCCTATTTCTCTCTTTTCCTTTCTTTTTCTTTATTTTACTCCTAAATTAATTTCAAAAATTTTAACCAAAATACTAATTATAAATTACAAAACTACAATTAACTCAACAAATACTAACTAACGCTTAACAATAATTATCACACATAATTAAATACCAAATTTAAAAGAAAAACCACACAATTTCGATGCTTAAACACTAAAAAATGCAAAGTACGTTATCTTTATTTCGTTTCATTTTTTGTAAAACAAACTGCTTGCTTAACTAATCCTAAATGTAAACGCGACATATTTTTGTATTTTTCATTTATTTAAACACCTAAATACGCATGGACACAGGCAAATAATGACATTAAAAAACTATGAAAAATTCACAAAAATGCACCCAATAAAACAGATAGTTTTTGTTTTGATTTCTTTGGGAGTAGTTCTTGTGAGGCAAAAATCCCGTGCTCACAACAGGTATCCCGGAGGCTTATTAGAGTTGTTTGCTGCTGTCCAGGCTATCACCGGGGCTATCGCGGTAGCTGTCTGGCGTCCGCAGGACCCGATTTCTCCCCTTATACCTTTTATTTCTGCATTCTAGACTTTTATATGTATAGGTTGCTACTCGGTTGTATTTAGAGGCTCTAGACTCGTGACACCAGATCTTTTGGGAGTTGTATCGGTACTTGTTATGGTTTTCCGCACTGTTTTATCTACTATCACAGATTGAAATCATGTTGAACTGGTAATTTAGCTCTATTAATTGGCAATGAGTTTTGTACGTGGGTTGAGAGTGTTGAAACGGTCGGGCTTGCCTAGCATTGTGTTGGGCGCCATCACGACCGAGATTGGGGTCGTGACAAGTTGGTATCAGTGCCTAGGTTACTAGGTCTCGCGAGTCATGCGCCAATTTAGTAGAGTCTCGCGGATCGCTACGGAGATGTCTGTACTTATCCTCGAGAGGATGCAAAACCTTTAGGAAAAATTCCACATTCTTGAATTTCTTGTCGTGCGAACTTGTTGGTCCGAATACTAAACTTCACTTTATTCTATTCTCTCACAGATGGTGAGGACTCGAGCTACCGCACGTGGAGGACTACCACCAATACCGCCCACTGAGGCTACTAGAGGTCATGGACGCGGTCGTGGTCGTGGTCGTGGTTGTGGTAGAGGCAAAGCAGGGGCAGCACCTGTGGATCCTTTATTTGCCCCAGCTCAGGACCAGGCCGCAGCAGCACCAGTTCAGGCACCAGTTGTGCCTATTGAGATACCGGGTCTCCAGGAGACTTTGGCCTAGATATTGATAGTTTGTACGGGTCTGTCTCAGGTGGTTTAAGCCACCACAGCAGCAGCCGCTACTTCACAGGCCGGGGGAGGCAATCAGATCCCCGGTGCTCACACACCTGAGAAGGGATTACAGGGATTACAGACCCCAGAGGCACCTCCAGCTCAGCTAGTGGTACCAGCTCAGGAGTATAGGGTTCCAGCTATGCCCGAGGATGAGCAGCGTCGCCTCGAGAGGTTTGGTAGACTCTAGCCTCCGACATTTAGTGGAGCTGAGGGCGAGGATGCCCAAGGTTTTCTTGATAGGTATCAGCATATGCTCCACACAACGGGGATTCTTGAGACCAGCGGTATGTCTTTCACTACATTTCAGTTTACTGGAGCGGCCTTCACTTGGTGGGAGGCGTATGAGCGGCGTAGGCCGGTTAGAGCAGCACCTTTGACTTGGCAGCAGTTCTCCACTCTCTTCCTGGAGAAGTATGTACTGTAGTCCTACAGAGAGGAGCTGCGCAGACAGTTTGAGGGACTAAAGTAGGGAGAGATGTCGGTGATGCAGTATGAGATGAGATTTTCTGAGTCGTCTCGACATGCAGCTTGGTTGGTCCCGACGTACCGTGAGCGTATTCAGAGGTTTGTTGATGGTCTCCACTACCCTCTTCGTATTCTTAAGACTATAGAGCGAGTGATGGGTGCTAATTTTGAGGAGGTGGTGGATATAGCTCGGGATATTGAATCAGTTCGCCGCCAGGATCGTGATAAGAGGGAGGCCAAGAGGCCTCGAGGTTCTAGTAGTCACAGTGGCACTCCTTCGAGGGTCCAGTTTTAGCAGGTCCGGGGACGTTCTTTTAGGCCCGCATAGTCAGCTAGACCTGACTATCGTGATGGATCTTCTGGTCGCGATTATTAGGGCTCTCAGTAGAGTAAACCATCTCTCCACGCTCTCCCAGCACAAAGTTTGTCTCATGCTCCATCTGTTCAGAGTTCTTCCAGCCGAGTGCAATAGCTAGCCACTCGAGGGGTTCCCTTCAGTCCCAGTTCCCAGTACCCGGGAGTTGCTACAAGTGTGGCGAGTTCGGGCATATGCAGAGGGAGTGTTCTCGCCGTGTTGCCAGTTCATCTCAGCATAGGGGTTAGCCCTCATCTTCTTGCCCAGTTTCTTTAGCACCCGCCCCGCCAGCTATGGGTGAGGGACAGGCAGTCAGGGGTCTCCCTAGAGGGGAGGCCGATCAGGCGGTGGTCAGGCCCACTTCTATGCTCTTCAAGGCAGGTTAGCTGCTATTGCTTCGGAAGCTGTTATCACAAGTATTATTTCAGTCTGCCACTGGGGTACCTCAGTTTTATTTGATCCCGGTTCAACCTATTCTTATGTGTCTTCTTATTTTGCTCATCATTTGGGTATGACCCGGGGGTGTCTTTCTTTACCTATCATGTATCTACCCTGGTGGGGGATACTATTGTTGTAGACCATGTATATCAATCGTGTTTAGTGACTATTGGGGGTCTGGAGACCCGAGTTGATCTATTATTATTGAGCATGGTGGATTTTGATGTTACTCTGGGCATGGACTGGTTATCTCCGTGTCATGCTATCCTAGACTGGCATGCTAATATAATCACGTTGGCTATACCAGGTGTTTCGAGGATCGAGTGGCGTGGTATGATTGACTATGTGCCTAGCACGGTGATTTCTTTCCTGAAGGCCCAGCGTATGGTTGGGAAAATTTGACTATCATATTTGGCTTTAGTGAGGGATGTGGGAGCTGAGGCTCCTAGCATTGATTCGGTCCCGGTTGTGAGGGAGTTTCCCAATGTGTTTGCTGCAGACCTGCCGCGCATGCCACCAAACAGGGATAATTGACTTTGGTATTGACCTGGTGCCGAGCACTCAGCCCATTTCATTTCGTCCATATTGGATGGCACCAGTAAAGTTGAAGGAATTGAAAGATCAGCTTCAGGAACTCCTAGATAAGGGGTTCATTCGGCCTAGTGTGTCACCTTGGAATGCACCAATTCTATTTGTGAAAAAGAAGGATGGCACAATGAGAATGTGCATGGACTACAGACAATTGAACAAAGTGACAGTGAAGAACAAGTATCCCCTGCCTCATATTGATGATTTATTTGACCAGCTCCAGGAGGAAAGGTTATTCTCCAAGATTGATCTCCGTTCAGGCTATCACCAGTTGAAGATCAAGGATTCAGACATTATGAAGACTTCTTTCAGGACTAGATATGGGCACTATGAGTTTCTTGTTATGTCCTTTGGGCTGACCAATGCCCCAGCCGCGTTCATGCACTTGATGAACAGTGCATTTCGGCCATATCTAGATTCGTTCGTGATTGTTTTTATTGATGATATATTGGTGCACTCGCTTATCCAGGAGGAGCACGCGCGCCATTTTCGAGTGGTATTACAGAGATTGAGGGAGGAGAAGCTTTATGGAAAGTTCTCCAAGTGTGAGTTTTGGCTTGGGTCAGTGGCATTCTTGGGACACGTGGTGTCCAGTGAAGGTATTCAGGTCGACCCGAAGAAGATAGAGGCAGTGCAGTGTTGGCCTAGACCAACCTCAGCCATAGAGATTCATAGTTTCCTTGGGTTGGCAGGGTATTATAGCGGGTTTGTTTAGGGATTCTCCTCTATTGCATCGCCCTTGACCAAGTTAACTTAGAATGGTGCTCCATTTGTGTGGTCGGATGAGTGCAAGGAGAGCTTTCAGAAGCTCAAGACAGCTTTGACCACGGTTCCAGTATTGGTATTGCCATCAGCTTCAGGTTCTTACCTTGTGTATTGTGATGCTTCGAGAGTTGGGATCGGATGTGTGTTGATGTAGGAGGGTAGAGTTATTGCATATGCTTCTCGTCAGTTGAAGCCCCACGAGAAGAACTACCCTGTACATGATTTGGAGTTAGCTACTATAGTTCATGCTTTGAAGATTTGGAGGCACTATTTTTATGGAGTATCCTGTGAGGTATTCACCGATCATCGCAGTCTTTAGCATCTGTTCAAGCAAAAAGATCTTAATTTGAGGCAGTGGAGGTGGCTGGAGTTACTCAAGGACTATGATATTACAATTCTGTATCACCCGGGAAAGGCCAATGTGGTGGCCGATGCTTTGAGCCGGAAGGCGGTTAGTATGGGTAGCTTGGCATACATCCCATTTGGGGAGAGGCCATTTGCAGTTGATGTTCATGCTTTTGCCAATCGGATAGATATTTCAGAGCCTAGTCGAGTGTTAGCTTGCATTGTTTCTCGGTCTTCCTTGTATGACCGCATCAGAGAGCGCCAGTATGTTTACCCACATTTTCTTGTCCTTAAGGAAAGGGTTCAGCATGATTATGCCGGGGATGTGACCATTGATAGTGATTACGTGTTGAGGATGTAGGGCTGGATTTGCATGCCCAATGTGGATGGGCTCCGGGATTTGATATTGGAGGAGGCCCACAGCTCGCGGTATTCTATCCATCCAGGTGCCGCGAAGATGTATCAGGATTTGAGACAGCACTACTGGTGGAGGAGGATGAAGAAGGATATAGTGGGGTTTGTAGCTCGGTGTCTCAACCGTCAGCAGGTTAAGTACGAGCATCAGAGCCCGGGCGGTGTACTTCAGCGGATGATTATTCTAGAGTGGAAGTGGGAGAGGATTACCATTGACTTTGTGAGTGGTCTCCCTTGGACTTTGAAGAATTTCAACTCGATTTGGGTGATTGTGGATCGGCTGACCAAGTCCGCGCACTTCATTCTAGTATGTACTACTTATTCTTCGGAGCGGCTGGCATGGATATTTATCCGGGAGATTGTCCGATTGCATGGGGTTCCAGTGTCTATTATCTCAGATAGGCGTACTCAATTCACTTCTCAGTTTTGGAGGACATTTCAACGGGAGTTGGGTACGTAAGTAGAGTTGATCACAACATTCCATCCTTAGATGGACGGCCAGTCCGAGCACAGTGTTCAGATATTGGAAGACATGTTGGGTGCCTGTGTTATTGATTTTGAGGGTTCATGGGATGAGTTTTTTCTAATTACAGAGTTTGCCTACAACAACAGTTATCAATCAAGCATTCAAATGGCTCCGTATGAGGCATTGTATGGGAGGCGGTGTAGATCTCCAGTTGGATGGTTTAAGCCCGAGGAGACTAGGTTATTTGGGACAGAGATGGTTCAAGAAGCCTTAGAGAAGGTGAAGCTGATTCAGGAGAGGTTTTGTACAGGACAATCGCGTCAGAAGAGTTATGCAAACCGGAAGGTTCGGGATGTGTCCTATATGGTAGGTGAGAAGGTCTTGCTGAAGGTTTCGCCCATAAAGGGTGTTATGCAGTTTGGGAAGAAAGGGAAGCTGAGCCCGCAGTTCATTAGGCCTTTTGAGATACTTAGGAGGATTGGGGATGTGGCTTATGAGCTTGCTTTGCCACCCAGCTTGTCGAGCGTGCATCCGGTATTTCCTGTATCTATGCTCCGAAAGTATGTTGGGGACCCGTCTCTTGTATTGGACTTTAGCACTGTTCAGTTGGATGATTACTTGACATATGATGTAGAGCCAGTGGATATTTTGGGTCGTTAGGTTCGAAAGTTAAGATCAAAGGATATAGCTTCAGTGAAGGTGCAGTGGAGAGGTCGGCCCGTGGAGGAGGCTACTTCGGAGACCGAGCGAGAGATGCGGAGCAGACATGCTCACTTGTTTGAGGATCCAGGTATGTCTCTTGACCCGCTCGAGGACGAGTATTTGTTTTAGTTGGGGAGGATGTGATAACCCAACCCGTCGTCACGTGAGTTACTACCCCGTTTCCCTCATCTTATGTTTCTCTATGCTTCATTGACGGTTGAGGTGATCGAGTCAAATTGGATTGGTTTTAGATGGAAATGAGACACTTAGTCTCACTAAGGAAGGCTTGTTTTGGAAAAGTCAACCGGATGTTTTCTATTGAGTTAGAGAGCTTGGATGTGATTTCCGGTGATCCGGCTAGCTTCGGGGGATGATTTGTGACTTAGCAGTGCGATCGGAATTGATTTTGGAAGTCCGGTGTAGAATTAGGCTTGAATTGGCGAAGTTAGTATTTTGGCGAATTCCAGTTGGTAGGCGAGATTTTAATCTGGGGTTCGGAATGGAATTCTGAGAGTTGTAGTAGTTCCGTTAGGTTACTTTGGATGTGTGTGCAAAATTTCAGGTCATTCGGAGGTGTTTTGGTTGGGTTTTTGATCAAATGCGTATTTCGGAAGTTTTTAAGAAACTTAGGCTTGAATCCGATGTGATTTAACGGTTTTAGCATTGTTTGATGTGTTTTGATTATTGGAACAAGTTGGAATGATGTTCTAGGATGCGTTGGTGCCTTTGGTTGAGGTCCCGGGGGCCACGGGGTGATTTCGGATGGCTAACAGAATGAAATTTGAGTTGAGGAATTTCAGGTTGTTGCTGGTATCTGATATTTTCGCTTTTGCAAAAATGGACTGCAGAAGCGTAAGGAGGGTCGCAAAAGCAGTCCATGGCCTAGTAGGGTAGTACCGCAGAAGCGGAACCTTTGTCGCACAAGCGAGCCCGCATAAGCGGATGGGTAATCGCAGAAGCGATTTTGGTCTGGAGGTGAAGTTCCATAGAAGCGGAAAAATATGTCGCAGAAGCGGCCTTGGTTTTTAATGAAATTCCGCAGGAGTGGAATATAACTGCAGAAGCGGTAACGGGGAGCGGGGATAGGGGCCGCAGAAGTGGAAACCCCTGGTGCCAGAAGGGGTTTTTATATTCATTTTTGTTCCGCGAAGCTTATGTTATTTCCACTATTTTAAAGCGAGCTTGAGAGCTATTGGATGGAACTGAAGGGGGATTTCGACTAGGTGTGATTGGAGGTAAGTCCCTTGGCCTAAATACACGAAATTATGATAAATTTAATATGGATATTAGTTGAAATTCATCAAAAGAGAGTGAAGCTAGGGCTTGGGAACTTGGTGATTTAAAAATAGATTTTCAAGGGCCAAATGGACTCCGATTTTGGTAAATTTGATATGTACGGACTCGTGACGAGACGAGGAATCAGGCGATATGAATTTTGTAATTTTTCGAGAAGTGGGCCCGGGGTTCAGATTTTGCCATCTTCGTGATTTTTGATAATTTTTGAGTTTTTTCAATTGGGTTATGTTCCCTAAGGCACTAATAATGTATTCCTTGTGGGTTTGACCAGATTCTACACACAAGAAGGTTGATCTGTGAGGCAAGCGCAAGGAGAGCTAGGATTTCGGCCGGCTTGAGGAGAGTAATGGTTATAAATGATGTTCTGAGGGTTTGAAACCCCGGATTTGCACTACGTGGTGCTATGCTGAGATGAGACACGCGCTGTATGATGAGCATGGGGTTTGTTACTGCTGGGGATTTGGACTCGGTCCATTCTGATTGATGACTATACTGTGTTTTTGACAGGGACTTAATTAATATCAGTATATTTTGGGCTAGTTGCCATGTTTGGGGCCTTGTGCCGATCTGTAGAACCCCTAGGGGGTATGTTGTACTAGTTGACCTCACTTCACTTGTCGAAATCATACTCTCAGTCATGTTCTTAACTGTTAAACATAATATGAACCGGCTTTAGAAATTGGCAATCCAAATGAGGAATACCTGGGGTTGGAAACCCTGTCTTAACTTAGTGGGCCCGAGGGGCCAAGTCTATATTGACTGAGAAGGGTCAAGGACCCCATAGTGAGGGTATTTGATATATACCGGATCGGGCTGCACGCCGCAGCAGTATTTATATATATATACATACATGGATCATGGTGCAATAATATATTATATGGATCGGACTACACGCTGTAGTGATATATTATACGGATCGGACTGCGCGCCATAGTATTATAGTGCTTGGGCTGTAGGAGCCCCTCCGGAGTCTGCACACCCCCTGTGAATGCAGTCGACTTTTATTATTGGATCGGGCTGCATGCCGCAGCAGTTTATATATATATATATATATATATATATATATATATATATATTT